>JAOTNS010001460.1:0-85599 GCA_028476615.1 Culter alburnus
TGCTGTTTAACTGTTAAGCAGATCTCCTAGAAGTGGTAAATGCCTCACTTCTCTCTGGGACTTTTCCAAAATCATTGAAAACTGCAGTTGTCAAGCCCCTCCTGAAAAAGAGCAATCTGGATAACACCATATTGAGCAACTACAGGCCAATCTCAATCTTCCTTTCATAGGCAAGATCATTGAAAAAGTTGTTTTCAATCAGCTGAACAAGTTCTTAAGCTTGAATGGATACTTTGACAACTTTCAATCTGGTTTCCGACCGCATCACAGCACAGAGACAGCACTTATAAAGATAATAATGATATTCGCCTAAACACAGATTCAGGTAAATTATCAGTGCTGGTTCTACTCGACCTCAGTGCTGCGTTTGACACTGTCGATCACAACATTCTCCTTGACAGGCTGGAAACTGGGTTGGGCTTTCTGGGATGGTCCTTAAATGGTTCAGGTCATACTTAGAAGGGAGAGGTTATTATGTGAGTATCGGCGACCATAAAGTCTGAGTGGACATCCATGACATGCGGAGTCCCTCAAGGTTCAATTCTTGCACCCCTCCTGTTCAACCTATATATGCTGCCACTGAGCCAAATAAGAGAAAGAACCAAATTGCATATCACAGCTATGCAGATGACACCCAGATTTACCTAGCCCTATCACCTAACGACTACAGCCCCATTGACTCCCTGTGCCAATGCATTGATGAAATTAAAAATTGGATGTGTCTAAACTTCCTTCAGTTAAACAAAGAAAAACTGAAATCATTGCATTTGGAAACAAAGATGAAGTTCTCAAAGTGAACATGTACCTTCCTTCTAGGGGTCAAACAACTAAAAATCAAGTCAGGAATCTTGGTGTGATTTTGGAGTCAGACCTGAGTTTCATTAGCCATGTAAAGACAATAACTAAATCAGCATTATCATCTCAAAAATATTGCAAGAATTAGATGCTTTGTCCCAGTCAGACTTAGAGAAACTTGTTCATGCTTTCATCACCAGCCGGGTGGATTATTGTAATGGGCTCCTCACTGGTCTTCCAAAAAGACCATAAGACAGCTGCAGCTCGTACAGAACGCTGCTGCCAGGATTCTGAGCAGAACACGAAAACATGAACACATCACACCAGTCCTCAGGTCATTGCACTGGCTTCCAGTTGCATTTAGAATTGACTTTAAAGTACTGTTACTTGTTTAAATCACTCAACGGTCTAGGACCTCAATACATTGCAGATATGCTCATAGATATAAACCTAACAGATCACTCAGATCATCAGGATCAAGTCATTTAGAAATACCAAGGGTTCACTCAAAGCAAGGAGAGTCTGCTTTTAGCTGTTACACCAGCCGCAGCTGGAACCAGCTTCCAGAAGAGATCAGGCTCCAACAGTAGCCACATTCAAATCCAGACTCAAAACACATCTTTTATCTATGCATTTGCTGATTGAGCACTGTGCTATGTCCGAACTGTTTGCACTTATTTTATACGTATTATCTTTTATTCTTTTAATTCCTTTTCCTGTTTTATTTCATTTTTAATGTATTTTATATCTTTTATGTATCATCTTGTTATTCTGACTTTTAATGCATTTTAAATATTGCTGTCTGGTTGAAAGAGCTGGGAGAATTAGGAAGAAAGTGATTAGGTTAAAATTTGGTAAATTTGGATAAGGGGACAAACCATGGGGAAATTAAGCTGTAGTGCATGGTTAAGATATCTCTGGATTACAGTCAGGACACTTTCCAAAGGGGGAAATTTCCAAAGGGGAAATTTGAACTGCGTTGCATAGATAAGATATCTCCGGAAGGGGGGTTAGGGCTGTGTGGTGCAGTTTGAGGTGTCTTGGCAAAAGGGGAGATTGAAACTGTGTTTAGTTTGAAGTGCCTTAACAGGTAGCAGTCCTGTCGTGTGAGGAAGATCCATTCTGATCCGCTCTGATGGATAGATCCATTTAGATCCACTCTGACGGACAACAACAACAACAAACTCCCTGAAACTTCCTAGCTCTTCCATCCAGATAGCAAAATTCTCTGTTTTTACTGTTATTTCTATTCCTTATGTTCTATTTTTATTATTCTTTTTTATGTAAAGCACTTTGAATTACCATTGTGTATGAAATGTGCTATACCAATAAAATTGCCTTGCCTTGCCTTGCCTTGTTTTCCCTTGTTTAAGCTAGTTAGGGAGTTAGTTTATTATTGTATTTTGGTTTCTTTTCTTTTGTAGTTTCTTTTTAGTTAGTTTCTTCTTAATAGTTAGAGGGTTTATGTTTGTTATTTTGGCCTTGCCCCCTTTCGAAGCCTCGAAATCCTCCCACATTTGTACAATAAAAGAACTTGGTTTTTGATATTGAGTTGCCTTTGGTCTTTGTGAAAGCCCTGGGGTTGAGAATTGCACCTTGCTGCCTCCATACATCACACCATATTTATTCTGTTTCCTGTTCCTTAAACCCTAGACTAGCTGGGGATGTAACAACAACCAAACTGTAAAGCTGTGTGAGATTAATGAACAAACTGATTCATGAATCTTTTTCCATTTGTTTTCTTAAAGTGAACACAGGACTCGTCTTTGTCAATCAGACGAAGAACTGGAGAGACGCTCAGAGTTACTGCAGACAGAATCACATTGATCTGGTCAGTGTGAGGAACCAGAATGAGAATCAACAGCTTCAGAAGTTCATCAATGATAGTCACGTATCTAGATCATGGATCTGGATCGGTCTGTTCAGTGTCAGAGACCCATGGCAGTGGTCAGATCAGAGTAACTCCTCATTCAGATACTGGAAGTCTAGTGAACCTAATAATGCTGGAGGTGTTGAAAACTGTACAGTGATTGAACAGAAAGCTCAGGGACAATGGCATGACTACTCTTGCAACTACCAATTTCCTTTTGTGTGTCATGAAGGTGAGCAGATCCTCACAAACACACAATCCATCAATCACCTCCAGATATCTTAAAGTTCACACTACATGTCTGACATGACAAATTCCTCCACAGTGTTTGTTCTGCATGTTGTTTTTGATCAGTCTCTCTCTAGTTTTTCTTGTGGTTTGTTTTGTATCCAGATAAACTGATCCTGATCAAAGAGAATCTGACGTGGCCTGAAGCTCTGAGATACTGCAGACAGAATCATGTGGATCTGGTCTCAGTTTCTTCAGAAGAGATTCAGCGTCATGTGATGAATGTGGTTAAACAGGCGTCTACTGAGGCGGTGTGGTTGGGTTTACACAACTGCTGCAGTCTGAACATGTGGATCTGGGTCAGCGGAGACATTGTGTACTATCAGAACTGGGCTCCATGGAATGGAATGACACTGGAAGAGTGCCGCCTCGAGAAGAGAAAAGGAGCAGTTCAGTCTGGAGGAGATCAGCGCTGGATCAGCCTTCCTGAAACTCGCAAACTCAACTTCATCTGCAGCAGATATTAAGAGTGAATGTTTGTGTGTTTACTTACATTCACTGTTTTCATTCTTCATTTTTTCTCTTATTTACTTGTATTTGTTTCAGTAAGTTCTGAGTGAATCTGCTAACTGCTATATTATAATCATCATGACATAATATGATCTTTTTAAAATGTTTTAACATTAATGTTTAATATTCTTTAGATGTTAAGTGTGTTTTATAAATCTCTTTGTATATCTGGTGTGGTTACGTCTCTTTATGTTTTCACTAATCTTATCTATAGCAATAACTGGTTGAATGTGAATCTGTGAGCAGCAGCTCTTCAGAATAATATTGTTTGTGTCTCAGAATGAAATCTGGTTTATTCTTAGAAAAGCTGAAGTGAAGTTTGGGTATAAAATATCTTGTGTTTGACCAAAACCATCAGATAAACATGTGAAACAGAACATGAGCTCAAATAAACTCATCTACAGTCAGCATTCTCACCTCTGATTATTTCCTGATTTTCAATGTCACAATGACCGCTCAAATGACAGATATGCAAAACTGAATTTGACTGATCACAGATGGTTATCTGTACAATGATTTCTGATTTGATTTCTTCTGCTTGCAAGAAAAGAGCAAGGCTCAATTCATAGAAGCGGTTATTCATTTTTGAGTAAAACACCATTCAATTAGGACAAAAGCATTAATGATTCACAAATGCACAGTTCAACAAAATTAAAACCAAAAAATACAAATTTATAAGAAAAATATCCAAAAAATTCATATACACAAGTCCTAATTCAGGGGCTCATTTAGCATGACAAAACCTTTCAACAAAAAGTCAATTAATTCAAAAATTAGATTTGGTTCATTCAAACTTTTTTGGTGTGCAAATCACAAATTTCAGTATTAATTGGATATGCAGTTATTAATTATTAAGTATTCTTGACTGAGTTCACAATTCAACAGTAGCTTATACCTCAGAGTCCATATACACTTAAACCTTTAAGAATCCTTAAGTCCATTCAAACCAGCCTGAATCAAACCAGTTCCCTTTGCAGTTCATAAAGAGTTCTTTCAGCACTTCAGACAACATTTACACAGTCCCATGGACACTCAACTGACAAACTCATCATAAGAATAATAAAAAAAAAACAATACTTGTTTGGTCTTGATCAGTCAGTCAGTCATCGCATGGGAGGACAGACTAGGATCATACATATGGGATTGGATACACATAGAATTGTGTGAAAGAAGGAAGGAGGGCACGCTTTGAAGATAGCAAGGGTAGTGGTACAGGCCAGGTGCACAGAGAGACAGGGGGAGTCAGATTTAAATTAGGAAAGCGATGGGAAGCAATTAAAATTTTTAATTGAATTAATCACAAATTTATCAGACATAAAATTGACTGAGAAATTATCCTCTAAAGATAATTTAAAGTCAACAAATAGATATTGAAAAAAGTAGATTTTACAAACTTTTGAAACATGAATATACGGAAGAGGATTAGGGCCAAGCAATAATAAAACATAAAACCATCTCGAGATTAAAGTCATTAAATTACGAGAAAAAAACTCGTTAAATTTCGAGAAAAAAGTCGAGATAAAATGTTGAGAATAAAGTCATTAAATTACGAGAACAAATTCGTTAAATTATGAGAATAAAGTCATTAAATTACGAGAAAAAAGTTGTTAAATTATGAGAACAAATTAGTTAAATTACGAATTTGTTCTCATAATTTAATGACATTTTTCTCGTAATTTAATGACTTTATTCTCATAATTTAACGAATTTGTTCTCGTAATTTAATGACTTTATTCTCAACATTTTATCTTGACTGTTTTCTCGAAATTTAACGACTTTTTCTCGTAATTTAAGACTTTATTCTCAACATTTTATCTCGACTTTTTTGAAATTAACGAGTTTTTCGTGTAATTTAAGAGTTTATTCTCAACATTTTATCTCGACTTTTTTCTTGAAATTTAATGATTTTTTCTCGTAATTTAATGAGTTTATTCTCAACATTTATTTCAACTTTTTTCTCGAAATTTAACGAGATTTTTCTCGAAATTTAGCAACTGTAATCTCGAGATGGTTTTATTTTTTTATTATTGCTTGGCCCTAATCCTCTTCCGTAAGATTAAGTAAATCATAACTGGATTTTAATTTTGGGGTGAACTATATTTTGATTTTTTTTATCAATATGGAAATATGAAATTGAAAGTGAACATGGTCAATTGATGTTTTATGAATCATTTTCATAGAGAAGTTAATTTACTGAAGGTTACCAAGAAATCTAAATTAGTCTAAGTTTATTAAAGGGGTGATGAACTGAGAAATCAAATTTTCCTTGAGCTTTTGACATATAAGAGGTCATCGTACGTCGTAAGAATATCCTGTAAGTTTTAGAGCTGAAAACTTCCTTGTTAGTCCAATAAAAGCTTTAATTGTCACCAGACCAAGCAATGACAGGATTTACAAAGTGGGGATCTATGACGTCAAAGGGCAGCAAGCACCGCCTCTGCAGAAGAAGATCAACGCCTACTTCATCACTGCCTGTTTAGCCATGCCCACCGATTCACGCATGACATGCAATAGAATAGGTAGCCTAAGTAACATAGGCCTACGTGGTGCTAAACCAGATCGAGCTACCAAGCAATAAACTTGCCGTTGAGGATTACAAAATATTGTGCAGTGCCTGGACTTGACAGTAATGCAACAACATGTCAGTAACTGTCTTAATTATAATGCCTGATCTGACATTAATGATTCATGTACAGTCAGATGATCTTTGTCTGTGTGTCAGTAAATCAAACCAGTGACTAAACGTCAACTTGCATTATTTCTTTTAGCAGGATGAAAATAATATGTTATTTAACAGTGATTAAATTATATAAAGAAAGTGATCAAAGAACGCTCCCTTTACAATCATTGGAGCAACACGCGCTGAAGCTGTCAATCAAACAACGCCAGTTTATCAGTGACTGACACACACAAATCTCCCATTTTATTCAACGAATCTCTTAGTTATATCACGTTTGCATTGTTAGTGAAGATGAAAGCATTCGTATGTGTGCAGAAATTGAGTTGCAATGATGAGTCTATGAACTTCTGTTCACTCACCACCAGAGGTCACCTGCTTACCACATGGACTCTTGCACTACACTAACTTTTGTACTTCACCCCGGACTACAGTTCCCATGATCCATTGCACTGATGACACTCAGCTGTGTGCACTGATTGCACATCAGACATGCTACATAACCATGGACTTCCTCTTTCTTACTGCCGAGTATTGTCTGTGCATATCGCTATGTTTGTGATAGCAACGTTACGGAGCCCTCTCCTAGTTTTGTGTAAAGTTCCTAGTTCTAGTCCTGGTCTAGTTTCACTGTATTGCCTCATAGACTGTTCTCCGGTTCGCCTTTGATTCTCTTGCCTTGTCGTTTGCTCCTTGCCTAGACTATTGCTTATGTTATCGGATTACCTCTCTTGTCAAGCCCTCGGGGTACTGTATGCCGATCAAAGACCCACGGCAGCCCTAGTATTATTCTTTGCTTTGCCTGAGATGTACCTGTGCCGTTATCTGACCATTGCTTGTTTTATGACCTTGCCTCTGTAATAAAGCCTTGCACATGGATCCGAACATCTCCTGCTCTCTTCAATCCGTAACAGAATACTCAGCCATACAAGGATCCAGCAGCTTTTCTGAGGGACACTGGCCAGGTATGGACACGGCAAGCATTTTGTTAGCCCTTAGACAAGGCCCGGGTTCATTAGAGAACTATGTTCGTGAATTTTTAGCCGTTGCAAACTTTTTTGATTTACCGGACTGTGTCTTAATAGACTTTTTTTGTGATGGCATTAATCAACCTCTACAATCTGAGCTTAGACACGAGGGTCCGCGTTCATCATTTTGTTTTTTGGATTTTGCTTTGTTGACTGTTGGCTCTCTATTCACTGTGGGTGTCGCGGAGGAGGTACGCGATATCGCGTTCAGGCCAGTAATGCCGGTCGCACCGAAATAATGGAGGCGACAACAGAGCCCGCTGGCAAAATGGCAGCGACGATAACACCCCATCAAGTCTCAGCTGATCATCATGAGACAAGTCAAGTCACAGTTGATCTTTGTGAGCCAAGTCAAGTCACAGTTGATCTTTGTGAGCCAAGTCAAGTCACAGTTGATTTTGTGAGCCAAGTCAAGTCACAGCTGATCTTCCAGAGCCTCGTCACGTCTCCGCAGATCTTCCAGAGCCTCGTCACGTCTCCGCAGATCTTCCAGAGCCTCGTCACGTCTCCACAGATCTTCCAGAGCCTCGTCCTAAGATGGCTACCACGCCTGAGTCCTCAGACGAGATGGCTGCCACTCACTCTAGCCTTTTTGTTCCCAAACTGAGTCCCCAATCTGAACTGTTTCCCATCAGCTGGAACCGGGAACACTTCCTATAACACCAGATGTACTCGTTACATCAGAAGAAGAATGGCATCTATGCTAATATTAGTCTTTCTGTTTGTCCCGAGGTTTACCATAGTCAACCGGATCTGGGCCGTATCCAGGTGAGACCAAGGACCTGCGCCTTGACACGACCACAACGCAGCCCTGAAATATCAGCAGAGATTGAGTCAACTAGATCATTCATCATGAAGGCCTCATCGACACGACCTGGGCCGCATTAATGCACGGGCTTACCTGGGCTTAAGCCCAGGGCCCCGGGCTGAGGGAGGGCCCCGGTGATGCCAGAAAAAATATAACCGCATTTTATAATGTGATGACTGTCGCTTTAACATCGCTTTGATTTGAATACATGTGCTGTTCTGCGCGTGAAATTCATTACGACGCGCCACGTCTAGCAGCAAGCAACTAATAAGTATCAGTATCTGGACAACGCGGACAGACCCAGTGGCGCTGCCTGTGTGCGTACACAATGCGTTTTTGCTTTGAAAAACGCGAGACGCGGGCAGTGGAATGGGGGAAACCGCAAGGTCTCGAGATGCTTTTTAAAACTGTTTTTAACTCCCTGAGGTCCGAAAATGCGCCGGCGCGTTTTGCAGGATTTTTTCACATTGCAGCAAAAGACTTAAAATACTCCGTCATTTCTTGTCATAGAGACATAAGTAATATATCAATTGAAACTATAGAATGTCTCTTTTATTGTGTACACTCAGAGTAAAACACAATGTTGTGCTTTTTGTAAAATAAAGAAAACTAACATGATGCGTGATCTTCCTCTCCCTCTGAACGAAGTCCAATCTGATAGTTTCAGAAAATGAACTGTAATTATGATAATAATGACAAAAAAATGACACTTATGTCTAAAGAAACGTTGAAATGTCAGGTTTTAAATCGTGCAAGTCAAGTCGAAAACAAACATTCTGTCATTATGTAATCTGTATGAAAAGAGAGCCGTGTCAGAAGTCCGAGATTCAGCTCATTACCCGCTAATGCGGCCACGCCCACGGAGCCAGCGCTATTCAGAGGCAAATTCAGAGGCAATACATGCATTCATCGCCTCAATCGTGTATTTGCTGTCTTGAAAAGTGTTATTTGGATGTTAAAGCCATGGTTAGCGATCTCTAGAAGACATGCCGTTAGTTCTAGTTCCTTTTTTCTTTATATGAATTTGTGGCCTAAAGGTGTACAGAGCGCCCTCCGGCTGCAAGTATGAATTGAAAACACAGTATCCAGCACTCATAGTGATGACAATAAATATTACTTCTCAGTATAGAAAATTGACATAAACATATAAGAATCCATCAATATTTCTCCAAATGTGCATGCTTTAAGCTAAAAGCCTATATGAAATGCCATAGAGGTAACATAATTGTTCAGACACTTTGCATCACAGAAATACATTATATTTTAAAGAATATAATAGAATACCATTATTTTAAATTGTAATAATATTTCACAGTATTGCTGTTTATGATGAGCTGAGACATGATTACAGAGGGTTTTTTTCACAGCCTACTGACTGAAAAGCCTCATTAATATGCATGTCATTCAGGTCATTATTATGTGATTCTTTTGTCTTCTCAAGTGAGAATCACCCATTATTCAGTGGTGATTCACGCCTCCACGCATACTGTTTTCTTGACAAAAAGTGTCTTACAAAATTTTAAATCTTTCTATTGTTTTTATGAAGGAGTAGGCAGCATAATTTTTACATAATTCTGAAGCAAAAATCTAGTTTACAACCTCCAATAACCAGAAGTCTTGTGAACACAGATTAATATACTTTTTTTGCCCTTATTTCAGTGACTTAAGTTTTTGTTTTTCAATAACCCGCATGAACATTATTCCTTCAAAAATACAAACATGTACATACATGTTCCTCACATATATTGTAGCCTAGTTTGTGCTGAATACAGTGTAATGACACTTTTGTCATTTATATGTTTACTGAAAAAACTGAAAAACTGAAAAAAGCACAAATGTCAGGGCATGTCAAAACTTCTCCAAGCCCCAAATCAGCCTCAGACTCCAGAGGGTTAATCGTGAATTCTATGCACGTTTGAAACGAGTAGGACGACTTTTTTATAAGAAATGTCACATATATACAGCGAGGAGCTCAGCCAGACACGTTTGCAACTCTTAGAGCATCACGTGACCCCCCCGGTGAGGTCCTATCTGAGGAGCCCTCATCCAAAGAGCTGAGACCCACTGAACTGGTGGGAGGGCAAGATTTCAGTCCACCCACACTTGATTAAGGTAATGGTAGGAAGACTCTGCATTGTTACAACATCAGAGAGAGTCTTCTCAAAAACAGGACAAATAATCACAGAGAGGAGAAATCGCATCAGCCCATCCAAGCCGAGGCATCTGATATTTCTGAATGCCAACCTGCACTAAAGACTAAAGTGTCTTAATGTTAAGACTTTTGCCTTTATTTATTTGATTTGTTTGCTGTGGTTCTGTTCAATTGTTCAATTAAAGTTTTATTAAAATGTAAAAAAATAGTAACTGTGTATTTTGGTAATGAAAAAAATGCATGAAAATAAGTATTTTATGAAAAACACTGAATTAAAAATTGCTTACCAACACACAAACCATTCACTTACTAATTAGGCTAAAATAAAAGGCTCCGAGTGATCCTAAATGAAGGAGCCGTAAGAGCCGGCTCTTCAAGGGAGCCGAGCCAAAAGAGCCGAAATCTTTGAAAAGAGCCGAATCTTCCCATCACTAGTCCATAAATCCCAAGGCAATCAATGAACTTCATTCTAATTCACAGTTTTGGGAGATATGCAAGGATTAACTTCCTACATCTTTCCACTGCACAAAGCATTGCACTGAACCTTCTTCTTCTTCTTCTTCTTCTTCTTTTGAGGTTTTATGGTGGGTGACAAACAACAAAATGGTGTAGCGCCACCAACTGGTATGGAGTGTGGAGTAAAATGACTTTCTCCCCCTTTTTTATATCATCTCTCACAAAGTTATTTGTTATTTAAAGTTATTTTAAGATACTGAAAAATAAAACTAACATTCATTTCCCGAATTATTTGTAAAGTATCTCCTAGTATAAATTACATTTTTATTTTTGCTAAATTTTGCATTAGAATCATTCATTCACTCTTGTATTTCTGACAGTATAGCGTAACATGTTCCACGGTTTCTTCTTGCCCACAAATTTCACACTTCTCGTATCATGTTTACCCGTTTTATAAATGTTGTACGTTTAGTCTGTATGTCCAAATCTCATCTTTGATATTATTGTTTAGTACCTTTCTGAAAGTTTTAGAGCACTTCATGCTTCCTGCTGACCAACTTTGGGATGCAGATTTCATTTTCCAACAGGACTTGGCACCTGCACACAGTGCCAAAGCTACCAGTACCTGGTTTTAAGGACCATGGTGTCCCTGTTCTTAATTGGCCTGCAAACTCGCCTGACCTTAACCCATAGAAAACCTATGGGGTATGTGAAGAGGAAGATGCGATATGCCAGACCCAACAATGCAGAAAGCTGAAGGCCACTATCAGAGCAACCTGGGCTCTCATAACACCTGAGCAGTGCCACAGACTGATCGACTCCATGCCACACCGCATTGCTGCAGTATTCAGGCAAAAGGAGCCCCAACTAAGTATTGAGTGCTGTACATGCTCAACTTTACATGTTCATACTTTTCAGTTGGCCAAGATTTCTCAAAATCCTTTCTTTGTATTGGTCTTAAATAATATTCAAATTTTCTGAGATACTGAATTTGGGATTTTCCTTAGTTGTCAGTTAATCATCAAAATTAAAAGAAATAAACATTTGAAATATATCAGTCTGTAATGAATGAATATAATATACAAGTTTCACTTTGAATGGAATTATTGAAATAAATCAACTTTTGGATATCTAATTATATGACCAGCACCTGTATGGTACCACAGAACGTGACTTGACGCTGATTGGACTATAGCCAGACCAAAAGCAGAACAAACAGTCTAGAGCAGACAGCTAGCGTAACACTGTGGTTGAATGTGATTGAAAAAATCCGTCCCTTTCTCATTTTGGTGGTGCGTCGCCCTCGTCCCAATGAAGAAACTGCCCCTCTAGTCTAGTCTAGTCTAGTCTTGTTCTTGCTTGTTTGCCCTGTGTTTTTGATCATTGCCTGGTTTCCCATGTTCTGCCTGTTCTCTGCCTGCCCTGGACTCTTGCTCGCCTTGGATTACCTTTCTCGTCTCGTCCTGTTTGGATACTGTTTGCTCACGCCTGGACTTTAGCCTGGTTATCTGGATTACCCTTGTCCACTGGATTACATTCTCTGTTTGTTGACCCTCACCTGTCCCTGGAATGCTCTTTGTCTTGCCCATATTCATACCTTTTGCCTTTGTTTGTCCTGTCTTTTGGGTTACAAGTCCAACTCTCAAACCATTAGGCCACACCTGCCCTACTGTGTACATAGTGAAATTAAGATGTGCTCTGTGCTGCTGATTTCCATTATTAAAGAGTAGATATGTTGTTGCTGTAGTCTTTTTTTTCACATTGTGTTTGTTGGCCATTATATTTTCTTTATACAGCACTCATGACACAATGAAGAGATATTGTGTTAATGTAGACACAGAGTAAATCTTAAATATTGTGTTTTGGGGTGCAGAAAAATCCACATCATTTCTCTGTTTTTTGTTGATTGATGCTGTAGTTCTTTGGAAGTGTGTTATTTTGAATGTGCTTGAGATTCTGTATATATATATATATATATATATGTTTTTTCATAATAGCTTCACAGAATAAAACCTCAGCATTTGCATTTTATTTTTACTTATTTCTTTCCATGTTCTTTCCGCCTTGTACTGTCAATGAATATAAATAAACAAATGATGTGATGTCCTGAATGAGAGCATATAATAATCACTTGTTTAAAGACAGTCAGAAACATCAGACTCAGGACGAAACACACAACCTCTAAAGTAGAACAACTTCATTCTTTAACACAATTAGACTTTGAGATGTTAATATGGTCTCAATGATTGTGAATCGAGTTAAGCTGCTAAATAGTATTTTTCATTCTTTTATGTTTAATTTTATTACACCTACACTCCATTCTCAGATTTCTTCTTCAGAAATGGACCAAAACTCTATATTTGATTCTTCTTCTCATTGGTGAGTGTGTTTGTTGTTTTATTTATGGTTTATAGTTTCATCAGGTTTGACTCTGTTATGAAAAGCATTAAATCAAAGCCTCTCTTTCACAGCTCTCTGCTCCGTATCTGAATGTGTTCAGCATCAGTATCACTTTATAAACGTGTTGAAGAACTGGACTGAAGCTCAGAGATACTGCAGAGAGAATTACACAGATCTGGCCACCGTTGACAACATGAATGACATGAACAAGCTGAAGAAGAGTGTGAATGTTGGAGGTTTTAAGTATGTCTGGATTGGGCTGCAGAAGACGGGTGTTGATACATGGCAGTGGTCTTCAGGTGATCCTGCGCTCTATCAGAACTGGGCGCCTGGACAACCTGAAGGCAGAGATGAGTGTGCTATGATGAGAAATGGACAATGGAATGATCTTCCATGCAGTGATACCCGGGCTTTTATCTGCAACAACAGTGAGTGCAGCTATTTAAAATTAGTAGATGTGCCATAAACCAAATTTTAATGCAATACTATGCGTTATTACTTTTAAATTTGATTGTGTATATAGAAGAGTCTATGGATGTCTGTAACACTTTCAATGAGTCAATTTATGTACAGACATGTTTTATCTTTAAAATAATTCAACAGATATTGTGAATCTTCAATAAATCACCAGCTGCTCAACAGCTCAAGTGTTTGAATGAAATCTATCCAAACCATAAAGCAGCATAAGATTAATTAACAAACTCATTCATGAATCTGTTTGTTGTTCTTAAAGCGAACACAGGACTCATCTTTGTCAATCAGATGAAGAACTGGAGAGACGCTCAGACTTACTGCAGACAGAATCACATTGATCTGGTCAGTGTGAGGAACCAAAATGAGAATCAACAGCTTCAGAAGTTCATCAATGATAGTCGCATATCTGGTGATGTCTGGATCGGTCTGTTCAGAGACTCATGGCAGTGGTCAGATCAGAGTAACTCCTCATTCAGATACTGGAAGACTAAAGAACCTAATAATAATTGGGGTTATGAAAACTGTGTAGTGATCGAACCGAACGCTCTTGGACAATGGCATGACTACCCTTGCAACTACCAGTTTCCTTTTGTGTGTCATGAAGGTGAGCAGATCCTCACAAACACACACAATCCATCCATCTCCTCCAGATATCTTAAAGTTCACGCTACATGTCTGACCTGACAAATTCCTCCACAGTGTTGTTCTGCATGTTGTTTTGATCAGTCTCTCTCTAGTTTTTCTTGTGGTTTGTTTCTGTCCAGATAAACTGATCCTGATCAAAGAGAATCTGACGGGCTGAAGCTCTGAGATACTGCAGACAGAATCATGTGGATCTGGTCTCGGTTCATTCAGAAGAGATTCAGCGTCGTGTGATGAATGTGGTTAAACAGGCATCTACTGAGGCGGTGTGGTTGGGTTTACACAATTACTGCCTTATGAACATGTGGCTCTGGTTGAGCGGAGGAGTGGTGCTATCAGAACTGGGCTCCAGGAAACGGAGTAGAACAGGAAGACTGTCGCCTCGAGAAGGAAAAGGAGCAGTTCAGTCTGGAGGAGATCACGCGGATCAGCCTTCCTGAAACTCGCGCAATCAACTCATCTGCAGCAGATATTAAGAGTGAATGTTTGTGTTTACTTACATTCACTGTTTTCATTCTTCATTTTTTCTCTTATTACTTGTATTTTCAGTAAGTTCGAGTGAATGCTAAATGCTAAATTTGAATCATCATGGCATAATATGATCTTTTTAAAATGTTTTAACATTAATGTTTAATATTCTTTAGATGTTAAGTGTGTTTTTAAATTATCTTTGTATATCTGGTGTGGTTACGTCTCTTATGTTTTCACTAATCTTATCTATAGCATAATGGTTGAATGTGAATCTGTGAGCAGCAGCTCTTCAGAATAATAGTGTTGTGTCTCAGAATGAAATCTGGTTTATTCTTAGAAAAGCTGAAGTGAAGGTTGGGTATAAATATCTTGTTTGATCAAAACCATCAGATACATGTGAAACAGAACATGAGCTCAAATAAACTCATCTACAGTCAGTATTCTCGCCTCTGATTATTTCCTGATTTCGCAAATGTCACAATGACAGATATGCAAATCTGTGCATAACTCAGTGATGTTATCAATTTTATCAGAAGCTCAAATCATTGGTTTGATTGAATTCAGGAAATAATTGATGATCTTCTCAATAGTCTGACGCAGGTTTTCTGCTTGATGGTGTTAGTGATGTTCAATCTCCACATGTGACTCCTCCAGCAACTTCAACAACACCAGAACCGGCCAAAGAAGCACCTATTCATTAGTTTCCACTAGTACATACCATCACATATACCCTGAACTCTTGTTTGTTTAACCTAAACCTTGCTTCCTCAAGGTATGCAGGTTCCAAAACAACCTTCTGGAGTAAGTTAAGTCAACCTGGAGCATGAAACTCAAAAGACATTCTCAACCAAACATCGAATAACTAAAAAAAAAATGCTGCACACCATACTTCTGTCAGGAGAGACAGAGGACCCACGAGTGATGGCAGGTAACAGAAGCAGTTTATTAATAATAGAACTGTCACGATCACCAGCTGGAGTGCCTTTGATAGTCACCGGAGGGAACACCACCCCAGACCATTGCCAGTCATTCATGGACTTCATCCCCCATAATCCTTTGCCTGGACTCATCATCACTGATCACATCCACCTGTGCACAATTACATTGTTAACCCTATATATTAGCCCTGTCCAAATACCAACATTTGTGGTCTTTGCACTTGACCACTTGCCTACTTATATGATGTATTTCCTGTATTTACCCCAAGTGTTCAAGTGGGTGTGAAGACTGCAAGTGTGTGTAGGACTTTTGATTACTCAATGGGACACACTTACAGTCTTACAAAAATATGCAAGCGTTTACAGAGCTTTTTCTTCTTTTTTTAATATTTTCATTGCTTTACATTTTAAAATACACTTCTAAATGTATGTTCAGTGGTCCCTATGTAACTAACAGAAGACAATATTAAAATTGTGGGGATTTTTTTAAGTGATAAAAAGCAGTTGCAAATGATGTACAAAATACACATAGCCCACTCATCTTTGCATCAATAAAATGCAGGACACTTTATATTTTACTACCAAATTATAAGAATTATATAATTAATTTAACTTACAGTCTAATGTTTTCCTTGACATCTCGCGATTTCGGGGCATGCGAGTTCCCGAACATAATGCATGATGGGATACGCTTAGCCTCGAATAGCGCTCCGAAGCGGTATTCCAGACAGTGTTGGTTTAGTGTGCATTAAGTGCACTGCACTTGGGCATTTTTAAGACATGGGACAGTCTTGCGCACTTACTTCCTGTCACGTGCTCTCAAGTGGCCAAGACCGCAAGTGTGGGTATTCAGACAGGGCTAATCTTGTGTCTTTCAATCAGTCGTTGTCTTTGTAAGGATGTAGCATGTGTTTTGCCCTGTGTTTCTGGATTTCTTGTTCATGTTTGGATTATCTCTTGTTTTATTAAATATCTGCTTGCATCTGGATCCAGCCTCTCCTCTTCCCTGCATTGAACACGTTACAGGAACAAAGGCAGTCTACTGTGAACTGGCTTTCAGGGTGGATGCAGGACTGGAGGAAACTTAAATTCAGTTCACATTAAACAGGAAAGGAATGGAGATACGGGTCCCAAGCTTGACAGAGGGCACACAGTGTAGATGCAGCGCAGTACCCAGCCAGCAGACACAGCACCACTGTTTGAAACTTTTGTTTTTTCCAATTTGTTGTAATACTTTAAATAAAAATGACAAAGTGTGATTATTTATTGGTTTGTAGTTTTTTAGTTCAGATTCATTCATTTTCACAAAATCTTTATCTAATTGTTTTGTTTGTTTTTATCTTTTGCAGTTTTTCAGGTCCTAAAAGAAAGGTGTGTTTTGTATTCCTGCCAAGGTGCTTTACTCACAGTAGGTAAGATCTGCAACATCTACTAATGTAAAAACTGTTTCTTACGTATCCTGTTTACCTTTAATTATCAGTAGCAATTGATAATTTTAATTTAAGTTAACAGATAAAATAATTTAAAATAATATAAAACATTTAAAATCATATGTTATTTGTAAAACTCTTCTAAAATGGTATTATTTTTGCAAGTCATGTTTCTTTTAACTGTGTGCGTGTTACAGATATTGAATGGGGCCGTGTAATTGTTGCGGTTGCAAGACCTCAACTGGTTTTCATTACCAGAGACTAGATTCATGTTAAATCAAGTCATGGAATGCACTTAGATCACACCTCTGTAGAGTCCATAACAGAGAATCATTCTGTTGATACATTCAGATGTCAAGTTCTGTGCATTCGCTGAACTGGAACATAAGGACTATTTCAGTCCCATCAATCGCATCTTAAATCCCATGAAACCATCTACTGTAGTTCAAAGATTGTACATTTATGACAACATTTATGGGACATTTAAATGCTTAAAAATAGAAAGGACCTTGCTTATTCTTACAGTGATTTTAAACCTAGATAGTTACAGTTGTAACACCTAAGTTTTGATGCTACATAAAGATGTTTTGAGGGACAACACAGACGGCTACATTTCAATGAACCATGTGTATTCAATGCATATTGTGAGCACACATCAACACCAACAAGTCTATTCCAGCACAACAATCTGGGAAAAACTATCAGTTGGAAAGTCCATCAGTTCATAGATACAACAATAAGTGGTATCCAGCCACAGATAGATCAGTCTTCAAAGAATGTGTGAGAAAAAGTGCTTAAGTGAAGTGAAAAAAAAATGAATGCTGGATGAACAAAGACAATTAGTCCCTTTGGTCTAGGTCCTATTTGAAATTGTGCTGATCCTCTCACACAAGAAACCCTCTGCATCTAAAACAAACAATAAACAAACAAACATGTGTCTGATGCTAAGACCAACAAAATCACTTCATACATCATAATACATGCTTACTTACATTTGAGAATAGGAACAAGTTGTTCCTCAAATCAGGGCCCCAACAAAGGGACAGCAAACAGAGGTGAAGAAGACATCCCATGTGCTTAGCACTAGGGATGGGTAGCTCGACACCCAGTATCGACACACGTCTCGAGTTTTCAACACACTAGTGCTTCGAAACAGTGCTCCGGAGCATTGCTTGAAATAAGCCTGTCACGTGACCTGTAGAAACAAAGCTTCGAACATCCATCTGTCTGCCTCACAGCTGATATGGGACCTCCCTCACTATGGAGTCCTATCTGGGTGTCACATGCCACTACATGATAGCAACACAGAACTGGGCTCAGTGCTGCTGGGAGTATCAAAGTTCAAAATCACATACACATACAGCTGACAACATCAAAGAGGCTTTGTCAGATCTGATATCTGGTGACAGACAATGCGGCCAACATGGTGTCAGGAATTCAGAAGCTGGGATACACCATTCCCTTGCTTGCTCATACCATCAACCTCATTGTTAAGAGGCAGTTGAAGAACATGAGGTGTTGGCAGACATCCGTAGCAGAGCCAGAAGAGTGGGTCTTTTTTTCAGGAGCAGCACTAAGGCTACTGAAAAGCTTATCTTTGCCCAAGAAAAACATGGGCAGGCCACCCTGAAGCTTCTCCAGGAAGTGGACACCAGGTGAACAGCACGCATGATATGCTGCAAGATCTCTTGACCTCAGAGAGCCTGTTGGTGCTGCTTTGGCTAGTTTGTCTAGCAACATCATGCCACTTTCAAGTGGGATTTTGACATTTTTCGCGATAAGCCTTGAAGTACTGGCACCCTTAAAGTATGCCACTCAAGTGCTCTCTGGGGAGAAGACGGTCTCAGCTTCAAAGATCATCCCAATTATTACGATGATCAACACAAGGTGGCAGAAAAAACAGCCTGGCGAAAAATGCATTGCTTCATCCTAGGGATGGCTCTTCAGCAGTACCTCAACAAGCAGTGCAGTACCGTTGAATCTATCCGTGTGCTTGCACTGGCCACATTGCTAGACCCCAGATTTAAGACCCTTGGGTTTGGAAACCAGGATAATGCCTGTGAAGCTGAACGTCTGTTGACTGGTGAGTGTGCTTCAGTGATCCGGCAAACCAGTGAGATATGCTACACAAGCAGAGGCATCATCATCACAGGTAGCTCAAACCACCATCCTCAGATGACCTGTGGAGCTCCTGGATAGCCGGGTCAGTGAGACACAATTGCATCATAGTTATAATGCTGATGCCACCATAGAGGTCAAGAAATACATCAATGATCCATACCTCCCTAGAAGTGAAGACCCTCTCAAATACTGGCAGGCCCATAAAGTGTACCCCCATCTACATGATTTGGCCAGTAAATATCTAGCCATCACAGCCACAGCTGTTCCAGTGACGATATTTTCTAAAGTGGAGATGTAATTAGTGAAGGAGTGAATTCTGGAATCCACTGCCGCTTCAATATATATATCTTTTAAGTTATTAATCAACATTTATATTTCTGTTAAATTATGAATGACTTCTTCAATGTATGTTAAAGGATCTATTTTCCTCTGTACCTCTCACTGAGAGAAAAGAACATGTTATCAGTATGTTTTGGGAAAGTTTCCTGCTCAGAGCAGAGCTCAGATCAACTTCAGCCTTGAAGAAGCTGTGAATCATGTGTATCTGTGTATGTGCGCTAAGTGTTTTGTGCAGGTCCCTTTGTACTGGACAACTGGCATTCTGCTTGAGACCAGCAGACGCCACATCATGACCCCAAAAGGACATCCGGTACCAAATCTAGGGTCCCCCTCGTCATCACTGTGATGAAGGGGAGATATGCTTCTTACTATCTGTCCACGTGTGGAAAATTTCTAATCTTGTCTATTTTCCTTAGCCAATCAGAATCCATCCAACCTGAAGTAATGACGTAGTTAGTTGACTCTGTTAGAGTATAATTGTTGTGGAAATGTGAATGTACGCAGAGCGGCCTACGAACTCCTTGTGAGACCTGAAGCTGGCTTCTGCTGATGAAACTGCAAACTATTCTTCATTAAATTTTTCTTCAATTTATTTTTTTTAAAACTTTGACTCCGGGTCTTTATTCAACATATCTGGTTTCAAGGGTCCTAAACTGTTTATCCCCAACAGTTTATGGTGGAGGATGCGGGCAATCATTCTTTGGTGACATCCCTGGCTAAACAAAAAACAAGGTAGGAAGCTGTTTTATTATTTTGTTAGGGCTGTCTGGTTGGAAGGGTTGAGAGAACTGGGAAGTGAGACGGTGAGTTTACGTACACACTCAGACGTGAGTGTGGTGCACCAGATCATTAGATACAGGCTGGTGTCACGCCATCTGAGGGAGATGGTGGGTGATAACTCCACTCCTTTGAGGGGTTGGAGGACTCCACTCCATTGAGGTGGTCGGAGGAACACTGGAAGCCAGAGGCAGAAGGTGTTGAAATAACTCCTTCCTAGTGAAGGGTAGGAGGTCACTAGTAAGCCAGTTTGCTACTAGTGTCTCATGAACCAAAGTTCTCTGACTCTTCCATTCAGACAGGGGCGCCCCGAATTTAGTGATTCAGGTTAGAGACTAAGCTTTTAGTTAAATACGATGAAATAGAGATAGGGTTGGTTGGTCAAGGATGCATCAGGAACGATCCCAACGAAAATAAAATTGTGACCCTAATTTGATTGGACCAGTATATGTAACTGTGATTTTGGAGTATACTCTGCAGTTTCATCAAGCAGAAGCCAAAGCTGTGTTGTTTAAAGATCGCCGCCTCCATCTCTTTCAGGTGAGTATTAACTTTGACTAAAATATGGCCGACAAATTGATAAACTTGATCAGTCCAGATACAGATAATGAGACAGAAGAGAGTAAACGCTGTAAGCAGCTCTGCTCTGAAGCTCTCACTTCAAAGAAATTTGTTGAACTAATCAAGAAAATGGTTAGTCAGGGCTTTGATTTTGATTGGGAATGTTGTTCAACAACTTGACTGGCTACAAAAAAGAAAGATCCTGAAAAATCCAAATTTCTTACTGTTTGTGCTTATTCGTGGATTTGTAAAATGGGTGGGGTACCCTTAACTCCTGAAAGGAAAATCCCAGAAGTAACTGAGGGATGGTACAGTCTGATTGCCAAACGTGAGAAATGGCTAAAATCAGTGGGATTGAGATAGGATGTGATCTGAGTAGTTTGAGTAAAGGGCTTGAAAGTTTTTGAAAAAGCAGATAACGCCATTAATTGTGATCCATTGCTAGGTTTATCTGCCCCCTCCACTCCTGCCCTCTCTTCTCAGACTGTCCAAGCAGCTGCTGCTTTAGGCACTGCCTCACAGACTGAGAAGACTGAGTGAGGGCACTTACGGTGACGCGCACAGATTGTTGAATATTGCTGCTGCAAGCACTACTCACCCTTATGTTAATTTAGATCCAGAGGTCAGAAATCTTAAACTGACCCCAATGGAAATTAACATGGTCACTCCCAGAGGAATGACATCAGCATCCTATCAAATGTTCTGATGATGCCGTGAGAAACACAGAGATGGGGGCTTCTTATGAGTTTGGGAAATGGACCAGACTTGCAGCCTCTGAGAAAAACAGTTTGCTTGCAGGGTTGGAAACTTTCAAATTGTTTAACCCAAACAAACTCCTATGGAATAAAATAGAATCCATTGCTAGACAACAAAATTTGGGGATAGCCGATGTACAGGTTCTGGTAGAAAGTCTGGTTCCCTCTAGCAAATTACGAAAAATTCAGGGAATTGGGTTTAGCCCTAGGGTCCCAGTAACTTGGCAACAATTTTGCATGGCTTACAGTGACTATAAAAGACAAGTAAAAGAAATCCTGGGTCGGGGATCATTTCCCTGGACAAGTGTAACGCAAGTTAAACAAAAACCTGGCGAAAACCCCTTAGAATATGTTGAACGTTTCCGTGCAGCTTATGAAAATTACTGTGCTGCCAATGATAATGATGAAGATTATGATTCGGCTATTGTGATTGAATCCGCCACTGGTGGACTATCAAACGAATACAGAGAACTGCTATCAGTGGCTCTGTGACATTCCAAAATGGGACTCGCTGCTATCATGGTGTGCTGTAACTTGGAGCCGTTTACAAGCTCACAAAGATCAAAATATAGGCAAATTGTCAGCTGCTGTGGTTAAAGCTGAAACCCATCCACAAGATGACATAAAATGTTACCAGTGCGATAAGAGAGGGCATATTGCTCGTGACTGCTACGTGAAGCTTTTTAAATGCCACAAGTGTGGAAAACTTGGCCATATTCGCAAATATTGTAAACAAAGAAAGGAAAGAAAGAAGCAAAAAAAAAAAAAAAAACTTCCACTCTGTCTGAGAATGAGCTTGTGAAATTGAGAAATAACAAGAGATAACAATAAGGTCAAAAGATTGTAGTCTTAAGGAATTCCTTTTGAAGGGGAATCTATAATAATAAGTTTTATATTGAATGGACAAATGGTTAATGTAAAATTACTGAAAATAAATCTAAAACGTGATTTACAAAAATATATAAAAAGTAAATAGAGGTTGAAAATAGGGATGATTGGATGTTCTGAAAGTTTCAATTTATGGAAAAATATTTGAACAGTCTCAAGTATGTTTTCTTGTGATGAGCACATCACTACTGTGAATGCGAATAACTAAATGATGTAGGACCTCTAAGTTCTAAATATTTGATTTTTGATGGTCAAAGTGACATAGAGGGTTTAAATGGCAAAAATGAGACTGCCAGTGTCACAGAGACTCAACCTGATCAGAAGTTTGTAATGTCTAATGTTTCCTAATATATGGGTGAAAGACAAATATAAAAATTATGTTTATTTGAAAACACATGTTAATTTCTGGCAAAGTCTTAAGCTGGGCCAGTAAATAAAGTTTGATGTTAAAAGTTATAAAAGGCAGAGGACCAGTCCTGAAACCCTCAGTCTCTCTCACTCAAAGTCAGCTAAATGCTGCTATCTGAGCTTGTGTCATAAGTGATAACAAGCTATTTATAGTGAAGCACAGTGTCTAAGTTGAAAATCATGGACACAGATCTGTTAAAAGAAATGATTGCCATAAAGAGGTTAAGTTGTTAAATTAGTTATATTTGTTGTTAAATGTGTCAAAGTAAAACTCAGTGAGTAGAAAGAGGTCTTTAAAATGGTAATACAGACCTTGAATGATAGAAGTGACTATTTTGATGATTTTTTTCTATGACCAGTAACTTTTTGTCTGATCTTTGTCACCACCATGTGCAGGGCCGATGGCTCCAGTTACAGATGTGACAGAACATTACACTGAATGGACAGTGAGAATTAATTCACTGAGAATAGTCTCAGCACTAATATGTTGCTGCTCAGAGAATGCACAGTCTAATGATTTTAGTGATTAATACTGCTGTTATTAACCTGTCTCCATGTTTAACACTATTAGGCAGTCCAATGGCTCTGGTGGCTCTTGAATGCAACCTCCCTAAGCTCCAGAAAACACCTGATTCTGGTGAAAAAAACTGTCAAAGATCTGGAATGGGAAAGAGCGGGTACCAGTGTGCACGAGGTGATTTCTCAATGACGGGTAAGATCCTCTTTGGCCAGACGAGGACAACCTAAGGCAGGGGGTTGCCGCCGCCACTGGGCATCTACCCTGGAGGGAGGTGTTTATGTGAGATGGGTATGAGAGTTGAGCAGGATGTCTGTGAGGCCAGCAGCATCAAAGGGGGAGCTGTCAGAGGTACAGCAGTCTGCCCCAAAAATGTCCTCTATACCACTCACCAGAAACCGCATTCCTAAGGTGGCTTGTTTTCATTGTGACAAGCCCACAACTTGATGCAAACTATTCCAGGGGACAAGACCCTGAGGAGGAGAGATTATTGATAAAGAGCTGATGGGAATGAGCTTTCAAGAGCCGACTGAGACCATGAGGTGATTGTCCGTAATTTCTGGGGAGACCAGAGTAAAGTTTAGTAACATAATGTTGGTTGCCCTATTGGCAAGAACTGTATAGAAGTTTAGGATTCAACAGTATGAATCACTAAATCAATGAGGCTGTGTTGATTTGAACTAATGTGTCTGTATTATAGTTTTTACTCCTGCAGGTCATTGGACATGGCAGAGAATAATTCGTAGACATGGTGGTGGTTAAAGATAAAGACTGATGTTGAAGATTCAAGTGACAGATAAGTGCATTCAGCATTTAAAGTAAGATAACCTCAAAAATGGCTACTAGCATAACATATTTTAGATGGTGGGAATGGCTTTTATTTGGAAGTTAAAAATGTACATTTTACCTTTGTGAATGACCAAGGTTTCCATATAATAATTTAATATTAAATTCTGTCTAAGTTACAGACTTTTGATTCTGTTGAAAAGATTAGTGCAGTAAGAGAGAGAGACTGCTTGAGTGGAGGAAAAGGATGGAGCTCTGTCTGTCTGTTATCAGCCTGATAAAGCTTAAACAAAGCACTGAGATTAGAACCAAAACAACCCAGCTGACTTTTCTAAAAACAAATTATAGTGAAAATACATTCTTTGAAACTGAATAAGAGTAAAACCTACAGGAAAATGGGAAATTTAAATATGTTTTTAGAATTAAAACAAAAAATACATTGACAATGAGCGGTTCATATTCATGTGTCTAGTGTGTGTGAGGCTGACTGAACTTTATTTTTTGTATGTGTTAGTTTGGGGAAATAATCTGTCCTCAGCGTGTGTATGTCATTAACCTCTGGAATGAGTGTTTTATCATTACAGATGGGTTAAGTGAAATGACAAATTTTGACAAGCCGATATTTCGGATTGAATCTTATGAAAAGACGATACAGAACATGGGACGAGCTTTAAGTGGATTGGATATCCAGCTCTGTCTGCTAATGGTAATTATGACTTTTGTCATTTATGATGTTGATTTTAATTATTCTCTGGATTAGTATTTTTAAGAACATTTATATAAATTGTAATTGTGGAATTGAAGATTGCCGTCCATGGGTTAAAAACCCTTGTCTAAATTCAACTGAGGGTCTAAATTTAAACACTGTCTTTGTTTGATCAGAATGATAAACGTAAATGTTATAAGATTTGACGGCAGAGACAAAGTGACACATTGGCTAAGTCACTAGTAAATTATCCAGAGAAACCCCTCAAATTTATGGAAGGCCGGTGGGCAAACAAAGGAGGAGTGAATATAACTGATAAAAGTTTTATTTATTATTGTTGTTTTTATTTTATTATTTATTTTTTTATCCATTAAATGGATGCATGACATTAGATGCCTAGAGAAATATAATTTATGTAATAAGGGTTGAAGGTGAAAGAAACTATAAGGCTGTCCGTGTAACCTAGGGGTTGAGATTTGAGTAAAATAATACTTTGGTTTCTGAAACACAGTAGAGATAAGTGGGACTGAGACAGTAATAATAATATATTTTTAGATCTGCAGACTAACAATTTGATGGGATAGAGTGACAAAATTATAAGCAGTTGAAATTATTGTGATGAAAAAAAAGAGAGAAACTGTTTCAAAAACAGCTTTAAAGAAATTGATAATGTCTTATAGGACAAATTTGTATAATTTATAAGTGATATGGAAGATTATGGATATAAAAAAAAAAAAAAATCTGTCCATTTGTGTTTTTGTTTATGACAATTTTGGTGCAGTGAGTAATAATGAAAAAGATCCCTGCCAAAGAAGAGGGTTAAGATTTTGGTCAATAAGATTTTGGTCAGCCTAACAGTTATAATTGACAAGAAACTTGAGTTTAAAACTGACGTTAAAGGAAGTCTTAATTATTTGATTTCAAATGCTGTACTGTTGACATGGACTGAGTACTGTGAAATGTTGTGAAAATTGAGTTTCAGATTAATAATAATTAGGTATTGAGTATTATTAACAGTGAATGTCATGATAAAGATATCAGTCAAGACAAAGAAATTGTTACTCTAACTAAATTTATATGTTTTGATGATTATTTCATTTTGATGAAAGGTTTTTAACGAAATGTTTTAAAATTCAAAAGGTTTAGGTTTATGTTTATTTTTATTTAGTTTTTTTTTGTGGGCTATAATGGATCTGTGTGAAAAGAAATCTTAACAAAAGGATTATTAAGTAAAAGTAACAATTCTATGTTTTATTGAAAAGGATAATTGAAATGGTTATGGTCATGTAAATTTGTTTTCTTTTATTTCTATTTTTAAAGGTGTTTAAAAAAAAGAGATTTAAAAGATGTTCTACAATTAAGGTGGTACATGCTATGTCTATAGACTGTAAACTGAACAATGATTAAGAAACTTAAAATACCTTAGATGGATTATGATGGGTCTTATTATTTATTTTTGTGTTGTTATTTGGAATTAGACCACAATTTTGTTTTAATATTAAAAATTATCTATAAGGGTATAGTGAAAGGAGTGGATTTACGATCCATCACCTTGTAATATATAATGAATTGGAAATTATATTTTTTCTAATACCAGTGTATAGATCCTGGTGTTTATGATTACAGGCAATGTCTGTATTTAGTATCTGAGTAGTGACTGAGGGTCTGGCCCATGCCAGGAATGCAGTAACAGTGCTTACTCGTTTAGCCCGGCTTCCAGAGAATAAATATGTATTTGCTTTGTAAAGTTTCCTGCTCAGAGCAGAGCTCAGATCAACTTCAGCCTCGAAGAAGCTGTGAATCATGTGTATCTGTGTATGTGCGCTAAGTGTTCTGTGCAGGTCCCTTTGTACTGGACAACTGGCATTCTGCTTGAGACCAGCAGACGCCACATCATGACCCCAAAAGGACATCCGGTACCTAAATCCAGGGTCCCCCTCGTCATCACCGTGATGAAGGGAGATATGCTTCTTATTATCTGTCCACGTGTGGAAAATTTCTAATCTTGTCTATTTTTCCTAGCCAATCAGAATCATCCAACCTGAAGTAATGACGTAGTTAGTTGACTCTGTTAGAGTATAATTGTTGTGGAAATGTGAATGTACGCAGAGCGGCCTACGAACTCCTTGTGAGACCTGAAGCTGGCTTCTGCTGATGAAACTGCAAACTATTCTTCATTAAATTTTTCTTCAATTTATTTTTTTAAAACTTTGACTCCGGGTCTTTATTCAACATATCTGGTTTCAAGGGTCCTAAACTGTTTATCCCCAACATTAGAAAAAAAAGGAGCTGCTTAAGCTCCAGCACAGCGGAACAAATAATATTTTGAATAAAAAACATGTAATTGCATTTGTATTTGTGCATTTGTTTTTTTTTAACAATGTGTATGTTTGTGTTGTTTTTTTCAAAGAACACACAAATATGGTGCAAAATCACACAGGCCTAATTTATTGGTGTATGAAATATTATTTAGATGAAAAGACAAGTTGTAATGCAAGTAAAAAATGAATAACAGAAAGTCTGTATAGTCATTGTATTGTGCAAAATACAATGAAATTTGGAAACTCTATGGCTGCACACACATGCTCCGTCTTGATAATGACATATATTCTTATTAAATATCTAAATATAATATACAATGAACAATCCCAATGAACAAAACATCTGAATGACACAGTTGGTGTAGGAATTTTTATTGACCACCAGATGGCAAAGTAGAGCACTGTGTCAGAAGCTTCGAAGCACCAACACAGTTTGTTGTAAAAGCCTCATTGCTTCAGACGCCTCGTTCGGCACATCCCTACTTAGCACACTCCTGCCCAATACTTCTTCTCTATCCCCTTTTAGGCAGTCAGCCAACTCAGACTACAGATCACCCCATTGATCGGGTTAGCTATAACATACGAAAGCTACTGGGAACTGATGTGACATAAAAACTGTTACACAGTATGAGACAGTCCTGAAATCCCAAGCCTTCCAGGTGAACATGAAGAAGGTGCAGAATTGGAAGAAGTGCTCTCTACTTTTCAGACAGAAGAAAGAGATGAGAAGACAATAGAGGAGAAATTAGCAGCAGTGCTGCTTAAGCTTGAAAACGTTCTCCATGTTCCCAGCAGTGCAGTCGATGAGCTTTTATAGGACTTGCACTTCCTTATGAGTTCTGCTTCTCTACCTGCATTACATGACATAGTTTCAGATTTTTGTACCATGCATAATCTAGGCATCTGCAGCATGTGTCTCTAACCCCCCCCAAAAATACTTCAAAGACAAGTTCCAAGTAGTTGAACCAGTGGAGTATGTTTTGAATAAGGACAGCAAACATACTTACCAATATGTACCATTACTGCAGTCATTGCAGCAGCTCCTTAGCAAAGATGATGTACTAGCAAACTGTAGTGCTCACTCAAATGAAACTGCAGAAGAATACAAGTCATTTCAAAATGGTGAGATTTTTAAACAAAATCAGTTCCTATCTGAAGAGGAATTGAAACTCTGTGTCACTCTTTATATTGATGACTGAGGTTTTAATCCTCTGGGAACTCCTAGAACGAAGCACAAACTTTGTACTATGTACTAGATTTTAAACAACTTATCCCCAGGTCAGCAGTCCTCTTTGTCATCCATCTATTTGGCTTTGCTGTGTAAAATTAGCCATATCAAGACTTAAGGATATGGTAAAGTGCAGACAATCTGGGTGCCCATGGGCTTGCAGGCTTTGTAGAGAATTTTGCATCTCAATAAATTAGAATATTATGAAAAAGTTATTTTTTTCTGTAATTTAATTCAAAAAGTAAAACTTATATATAGATTTATATAATATATCTAGATTTATTAGACAAAGTAAAATATTTCTAGACTTTTTTGTTTTCATCTTGATGATTACAGTTTACTGCTCATCAAAATCAGTATCTCAAACTATTAGAATATTTAATTTCAAGTACTATTAAATTACCATTCTCAGGGTATAAATACTTTGTTTAGGTCAGTAATCCCAACAGCACTCATGGGGAAGTCTGCTGACCTGACAGTTGTCCAGAATCACTTCCTCCTCTGCATTAAGAGTTTGTTTGGACAGTCAAGGTCATTGAGAATATCTTGGCACAAGGGTCTTCAACCGGGGGTCCGCAGCAGTACTGCAGGGGGTCCGTCAATTAATGTTGGATCACAAATAATTCTTTGTTAAAAAAAATTAAAAACATGGGTAAAAAAAAAAAATCACAAAGTCTAATTTCAATATAAGCACCCTGAAACAAGCAAGAACACCCTCAGCTGATACTGTATTAATATAATATGACTGCCGAAAAAGATTTGCCAAACCCTCCATTGCATTTTGAGTTTGCGCTCTCGAGAACGTGAAATGGTCCGATTTACAGCATATTTTTGCAGCGCTGAGAAATGTAGCCAATCACAGATAAATTTGTTGATGCTTTGAATGCAATGTCGGCCAGGTTCAGCCATAGATGGTGCTGCTGGACTACTAAGGAGGCCATTGCCTGACCAACTGAGTGCTGTCAACTTAGTCGCCCGGAGAGTGAGGGCGGTGGCCATGCACAGCTCTCCCCCAGAAGCTGTTGGTCAAGACCACCCTGGGCCATTTCCATGAGTGCCTTGGCCTGGAAGACCTGCAGCAACGCGATGGCATGCAGGGCAGAGGCGGCCTGTCCGCAGGCTCTGTAAGCTTTCTCCGTCAGGTTAGAGGAGAATTTACAGGCCCGGGATGGGAGACGCAGGTCAACCCTTTGAGGGTCAACCCTGAGTCAGCGGCTGTCGGACACAATTGCATCGTGACGGCACGCTCAACTGGGAAGATCCCGGCGTACCCCTTACCAGCCCTGTCATCCAGGGTGGTGAAGGCAGTGGAGGGCCCAGACCGACTTCGGACGCTGAAGGGCATCTTCCATGATCTGGTCACCTCCTCATGCACCTCCGGGAAGAATGGTACTGATGCGGGACGCTGAGAACCAGCGCAAGCCGCCTGGAGAAACCAATCGGGAAGCGGTGGAGGATTCCACTTGAGCCCGACCCTCTTGGTGGCCTGGCAAAGCATAGCCATCAGCTCTGGATCTGACTCGGGCAACGCTATGGTCCCAGAGAGAGGCAACGCAGCCGAGTCTTCATCTCCAGAGGACTCTTGCTCACCTTCCGATGCCGCAATACGTCTGGTCCTCTGCAGGTGCACCAAAGGAAATGGCTGGTCGCTCACAAGAGGGACCAGGATGCTGCATGCTGAATGCCCAGACATGTGACGGTCAGCAAAGGCCAGGGAACAACCACATCCAGTAACGCATGGACAGAATGACATCTTGAAAAGATGCAGTGTTTTTCATTACCACATTTCACTTTTATTACTGAAATTCTGGAAAGTAACAAGAAGAAAAAATTACCGTGATTTCAACAGTAAAAGACTGTAAAATGCTATGGTGAACAGATAACTGGTTTACAGAAAGTTTTCGTACTATATACGGTGTAAAAGATCTAACAGTACATTTAATGTAATTTTACAATAAAATACTGTTAAATTTACTTTTTGGAAGTGAAAAAGTGCCATTTTGCAGTGTCATTGTATAATTTACAGTGAAAAACTGTAAATTGACATTCCCACAATTCCCTGCGTGACAATTCACATTTGATGTATTTTTTCTGAAATAACTTTCTTCTTAATTTTTCTTAGTTTTTTTTTCTAATCAGTTATGTTCATTAGGGTTTTATGTTACATCTAATGTTGTTAAATTAATGTTTATTGCATGTGTGTTACCATGATGGTGTTTAGTGTTTCTGTGAATGACACTATCCCTGCGTTCCGTTCGGAAGGGCTCATCCCTATGCCCTAATGCCTTCAAAGGGTTTACCCTCCGGAGTGAGAGCTTCGAAGGGATGAAGGGTGTAGGGGTAAAAAAAAACTCTTCTTTTGGAACGCACTTCTGCATCATTTTAACAAAACAATCAAGGAGGAGTAGATTGTGCAAGCTGCGTCCTTTGTTTAACGTTAGTTTATTTATTTAGGTTTATCGCACCATATTGTATATTGTGTCTATGTATTTGAAACATTTGAATGGACTGATAAAGGGAGCTGTAAAGTATTTTTGTTTAAGTACAATGTCGTTTTGACCATAATAATGTGCCAAATCAAACTATTAAAATTAAACTATTATAAAATATTACAGTATTAAGAAATATATTATGCATGAATTTATAGTTAAAGTCGAACTCCGAGCCTCCTGTACCCATTCTGTGACGTCATACAACTTCTCTGTGCAAAGGATCATGGGGGCCCAAAATGTCCATCGGTTGTACCCTTCGAAATCCTTCATTTCGAAGGGCCCTTTGAAGTGGCCAGTTTTGGGCACTTCAGTTTGGAACGACCCTTCAATATGGTGGCCATGATTATTTTCACTCCGAAGTGCCCTTCGGACGGCGATATATCCCGTTTGGAACGCACCGTGTGTGCACCTTCTATATATTAATATTGTCCTTCTCAGCTTGTGGAAAAGCTGCTTGTGATGAACTTTGATTCATCATGTGACTCTCGTCACCACTGTGTTTGCTGGTTGTCAGTGTATTATAAAAGTACAAAACAGATATTAGTACTTCAATAGGTTGGTAAATTAACATTATATATATTTTACAGTGTATGAAATAAACAGTTATGAACTGTAATTATTACAATTTAAACATTTAAATTATATGGGTTTGAATTGTAAAATAGACAGTAAACTAAATGCGGTCCCGTAAAACCTAAAACGTTACTACCGTATTTTTTACAGTAAAGTTCTGCTAACCACAGCTGCCTTTTTTAAATACATTTTACAGGGATTTTTTTGTACAGTGCATAGAGAGAGACCAATATGCTCAATGAAGACCAGCAGTCAAAGTTCAATCAGTTGACAGAGAGTTTACTGTAGACAAAGTTCTCCACACTTTCAGTGGCCACAGAAAATGAGTAAGAGGATCCAGTCTCAAACTAAATTAGAATACACAAAGACTAGTACTCAATCAGTTGACGTCATGCCCAGGGGCGGCGCCAGCCGATTTTGCCGGGGCTTCAGCCCCGAATGTTTTGAGTCAAGCCCTGAATGTAATGACTGTCACTGAGCAAATATGAAACTGGACAATAGCCTATGTAAACCCCCGAAATCATAAGTTGCTTTATTTCATTGCGCTTTGGCTTTGCATATAATGCATACAGCCTGTAAAAATAGACCTTAAAAATAATCTAGCCTATAGAATACATTTCTTTGCTGTCAGTAGCCTATGGGCTACTCCGTTTCTTCCTCTCTGTTTAATATGCAGCAGGTAGGGGAGGAGCTAGCACAGTCAACCGCAAGAGTGCGAGACAGTCAGCGAGCAGGAATTTCAGGTTTGAGGTTTCTTAACAGTGCTCTCAAAATATAATTTTTCTAAACATATCTCTCTATTAAAATAGGCTACGTTAAGCAGTTTCAATACCGCTTTTCTATAGTATCCGACCATACACCGGCAGCGCTTTTCTCTCTCTCGCACATTTGCGCACGCAATCAGCTGGTGATCTGGTGATCAAATAAAAGCTCAGGATTTATCTTTTAAAAAAAATAAGAAAAAAAGTAAAAAAGAGGTTTGAACCCTTTTTAATGTCCAGGTACAAGTCAATGCTGTTTCTTTGGTCAATTTTTACACTGTACATGGGTTGAAGCTCTAATTTTGAGTTTCCAGAGTGCACCATTGATGCATTTAACCTTAAAATGTACAAATTTTCTTCAGGGGGAGCAGCCCCTGGACCCCCCTAGAGCTGGTACATCCAACAAAGTTTTACAAATTACAGTGTCAAATAATGTACATTTTCTGAACAAGATACGACAACAAAGCTCCTTTCATGTCAGTAAAGCTGTTAATAGAAAATTAAATATCTTTGGACAAACATAGATTTGGCTAAGCCCCGAATGTTACAATGTCTGGCTCCGCCCCGGTCATGCCTTCAGTTCTGATTAACAGTACAGATCATTCTAGCAATGTAAGAAACTTTGGTCAGGGTCACAACTGTTCAACACTTATTTGGGCAACTGTTGGATTCTCCTGGAGATTTTTCCTTTGGCACAGTCACATGTGTCTCATAATAAAATAATATTCCCCTCTTTAAGCATAATTAGATAAACAGGCAATATTTTTACCTTTCGAAGGCCTGAGTCAAGATTTCACTGGAACAGACATTAAAACTACAGACAGGGCACAGATTAAAATGAGTAGAATAAAGTTCAAACTGACTATTCTCTTTCGACAAAATGTAACTGTTGATTCATTTGATTACATATAATTAAGTACATATTATTCTCTGAAAGCTGGGCTAAATGGGAAGGGCTGGATTTACAGTACAATCCCTCTTATCCCTCTCAGATACCAAAATACCACCTGGAACAGAAACACCAGAAGAGACACTGGTTTAAGAAAGCTATGATTTCCCAATTCATTATATAAAACAATAAGAGAATTGTAAATCCACCCCTCAGAGTCATACACATAACTGTGCTAAAGAGACAAAATAAACACAAAATGATGAGTTTTGCAAAACATTAAAGCCTTGAGGGAATTTTATTCATCCATCTCTCTAAACCACTCCTTCTTGTAGTGTCCAGGGATGCTGGAGTCTATTCCAGTGTCTCGGGCCACAGGCAGGGAAACACCTGGACAGATGGACAATCCACACACACAGACCCCACACACACACACCCCCTATGGATATTTTAACCCAATACGAATTATTTTTTTGTCCAATTCACTCATGCTGCATGTCTCCTGGTTTGGAGCAGAGCAACAGAGAGCCCCACGGAGTCATCGTGCCTCTTCAGTAAAAGAATTTGAATGATAGACTTTGTAATTAAACTCATCCATCCTTTCATTGAATGACAACATATTAGTGACAACAAATGTACACCAAACAAATTCATCATCTGCTGCTGAAGATTATAGATGATAGATTTTATGGTTATATGTGAATCATGAAACAAAGAAAGCAAACAGATCAGATGCCTGAACTGGTCAACTTGATCAGCAAATGTGGGTGCATCATCACTATTAAGGAAAGACGTTAAACAGCATATTTGTAACATGGCATGAATGAACACTTCCTCCTGGATGTTATCAAGGCCGACACTAGTGACACACGACTGGCTCGCCACACCACAGTAGTCAAGTTACTTGGTTGTGTTTAGCGTCTGCTATAACCCTGTTCTGACACCAGGAAATCTGTTGTGAACTCAAGGTTGTTGTCTTTATGCAATAACTTTGATAGTGAATTTAGGGAAATTTTGTTTAGTTTCAAATCTCACTAGAAACTAGTTGGCTTTAGTAGCATGATATTACTAGAGATTGGCGTGTTATTAGTACTGTTAAGCACTATTATGCCTTATTTGCAGATAATACAACCCGATTCCAAAAAAGTTGGGACACTGTACAAATGTGAATTAAAAACAGAATGCAATGATGTGGACGTTTCAAATTTCAATATTTATTCAGAATACAACATAGATGACATTCAATGTTAAACTGAGAAATGTAGAAGTTTGAAGGAAAAATTAAGTGGATTTTTAAATGCATGGCATCAACACAGCCTCAAAAAAGTTGGTGCATCCCCCTCTTCTTTTAGAACAGTCTGCAACGTCGGGGGACGGGAGAACAAGGTGCTCAGTTTAGGAAGAATGTTGTCCCGTTCTGTCTAATACGGCTCTAGTTGCTCAACTGTCTTAGGTCTTCTTGTCGCATCTTCCTCTTTATGAGGCCCAAATGTTTCTATGGGTGAAAGATCTGGACGGCAGGCTGGCCAGTCAGTTACCCGGCCTGCTCTTCTACGCAGCCATGATGTGTAATTGATGCAGTATTGGTCGGCATGTCAGGTTGGAAAATGCAAGGTCTTCCCGGAAAGAACGACGGGCTGGATGGGAGCATATGTTGTGTTCTAGAACTTGGATACCTTTCAGCATGATGGGCCTTTCCAGATGTAAGCTGCCCATGCACACGCACTCATGCAACCCCCTACCATCAAGGGCGGCTGAACGGAGCGCTGTCCTTGTCCTCGTAGTCCGGATGATGGCGTCCCAGTTTCCAAAAAGAACTTTTTTTGATGCGTCTGACCACAGAACAGTTCCAATTTGCCACAGGACCTTTAAATGCCTTGGCCCAGAGGAAACCCTGCGCTTCTGGGATCAGGGTGGGATGGGCTTTTTTTTTGACCTATAGAGTTTTAGCCGCAACGGCGAATGGCACGTGGATTGTGTCACCGCAATGATTCTGGAAGTATCCTGAGCCCAGGGTGGGAGTTCCATTACAGTAGCAGGCCCGTATGTGAGGGCAGTGCCCTAAGGGGGCCCGAAGATCACGGCATCCGTATGGTTTTCCCGGCCGGGACCCTACGCACAGAGATTGTTCCAGATTCTCAAATCGGGAGGTATTATTCACGTAGATGATGATAACTCAAACTCTTTGCAATTTTCTCTGAGAAACTCCTTTTGGATGGCTCCACGTTTTCGCTGCACACTTGGGGGGAGGGGGGGGATCCTCTGCCCATCTTGACTTCGGATAGACACGGCCACTCTGAGAGGCTCTTTATACCCAATCATGTTGCCAATTGACCTAATAGTTGCAAATCGGTCCTCCAGTGTGCCGGATATGTACATTTAACTTTTCCGCCTATTGTACCTGCCCCAACTTTGGGGGATGGGAGCTCTCATGAAAATCCAAATGAGCCAATAGTGGCATGACAGGTCAAATGTCGCACGGCACAACATATTCATTGGGGAATAAATGTAGTTTACGAGATCTAAATTATGCATTCGTTTTTTTCGTACAGTGTCCCAACTTTCTGGAATCGGGTTTGTATTTACATCCTTTAATCCTACTCGATACCTTAATTTAACAACATACTAACTAGTAATAAGCAGGATTAGGAGTTTATGAGGGAAAATCAGAGTAATGTGAAAGTGGCCCTGCGCTAGTGTGACTGTATTTTCTATTGACAGTTTGCCTTGAAGGGTGAGTTCACCCAAAAGGTAATCAACCCTCATGTCGCCCAACCCCGTAGAGATTGTTTCATCTTCAAACACAAAGAGGATATTTTTGATGAATCCGAGAGGTATATGACTCGTCCAGAGGCAGCAATATAATCAACCTTTCAAGGTCCAGAAAGGTACTAAAGACATCGTTAAAATCGTCATGTGAAGCATGGTTCAACCTAAGGTTATGAAGTGATGAAATATTATTCTCGGAACTATCACTAAGCCGTGTACCCGGGGGGCTGCAGTGATTTGCCTTACCGAGCCTTGGATGGCCAACCTGGACAGATTGCCGGATCCTGATCAGTATCACAGGCATGCGTCGTTGGGAGCATCAGGCCGGCTCGCGGGTGGGTACCTGATGGATGACCCGTCATTGATGAACGGGAAATAGTGACGTGTCGGGGGTGTGCGGGTGGGACTGCGGTGGGCACAGGTGGACGGCAGGTCAATGAGCCAACTCTGCCAAACGACGCCGGTGATTGGCGCTGCTTGCCAATGGTCCCGTCCGTATGTGTGTCACGCTCGTCCTGAAGTCGGTTAAGGTTTAAAGCACGCTGTGCTTAAATTTGCAGCGCTGAACATTGCAGCCAAGTTTGGCTACATGAGAAAATAATTTTGTCTACCTCATGTAGGAGATTAAAAGTGGGTGCAGGTCGGGTCACGGTTTTTATGTCAAATGGGTCAGGTACGGGCTAAATTTGTGTTTCTGTCGGATATCGGGTCGGTTGTGCTGTTAATAACTGTGGGTGCGGGTTTATGAAACAGGACCCGTGCAGGACTCAGGAGATCATGTGACCAGAGCTGGCCTGTCTCTCTGTTCCTTCTCTCTCTCTCTCTCTCTCTCTCTCTGTCAAATTCTAATTCAAATTAGCTTTATTTGCATAACTTACACAGTATTGCCAAAGCAGTGGCCATTACATGAGCAACGAATAATGATTATTAAATTCATAAACAAATAAAATACGAAAAAGAATAATATCTATTGCAATTGTTCAAACATTAAGAATTATGAGTAGTGTAAGCATGAATTCATATTAAAATTTTAAATTAAGTGATTTTAGTGGTTTTTTTTTTTAATGTAGATGAATTAGCCATAGCCTTAAAAATGTCATGTGGTGCGACCGAGATTTATCTTAAAATTAATTCATTTCCTTAACATACTTAACATTTTTTTTTACAAGTTCTCAGTAATTAAAGTGTTTAGAAACAAATACTTGCAGTTCATTTGAGAATTCTGTAAAGAATGAGACCTTATATTTTTGTTCTATAACTTCAGAGTTGCCTCCTTAAATTACTTAACAGAATTTTTTTTTTTCCCTGTTAAATCGAATAAAACTGATAAAATATTTTAAAATACAATTCGCATAAGCATATTATATCAGTGATTCATATTTCATCCACAGAAATTAAATATTTTTGTTTTTAATTTAATAGCGTTATTGCTATTATTGGTTGCACCACATGATTTGTGGTCAGTCCAAATGACATGACGACCTTGAATTTCATTAAAAATCTTTTTGAAGGATATAAACAATACTTAAAAACAAAAAAAAAAAAAAAAAAAGATTTAAACCCGATCTGTTTAAATTTCACAGAATGTTCACACCACAACATTTTTATACACATAAGTGCAGCATTTCATTAAGTTGACTTTTTTTCACCCTAACATATAATAATGTAGATGCAGGTAGATAAATACCGGTATTGGATACAATAAAATTGGGGTCCTTAGGTTTTTTTAATGAAGTAATACTTTTCATTCATCATTCAAGGGACACATTAGGGGCCCTCAATGGGAAATTCGCTTTGGGCACGAAATAATTTCAGTTACTTGTAAGCAAATTAGCTCAAAAGAAATATAATATGAATCAACGCATAAGTAATTATAAATATTGAATCACTTAATCAAAAATACTAATGTAGCTGAATAATATTACATCAATTTCTGTTCGGCAGCGAACACTCAGTATTGATCGCTTATCTAACTCTTATAGAAAGGATATTTCGTGTCCGCAAATATCGCTTTCCTTACATGTAGCTCTGATCGAATCTTATCAGGACATTGCTTTATAACATACCAGAATCAACTCGCAAGAGTGTTCACACAAGTTTTTATTGACTAAATCACAACACTAACTAAACTAACACCACAAACAACCATTCCCAACGCAGATTGGAAAAAATAATTGGAACTGTCTCATCACAGGAATGCAACACTGGAAAAGGGTAATAAAGGTGCTCTAAGTGATGTCCACGCGGTTTAGGCACACAGTTTTTGACACATACACAAACATCTCCTCACTATTCGCTAGCGCCTGTCCCTGAACCACACTTGTAAAAAAACTTTCAAGAAACGGGCTAAACTTTGTGTTTCTGTCGGATCGGGTCGGGTGTGCTTTTATACTGTGTTGCGGGTTATGAAACAGGACCCTGCAGGACTCAGGAGATCAGGTGTACCAGAGATGGGTCTCTCTGGTCTTCTCTCTCTCTCGCTCTCTCTCTCTCTCTGTCAAATTCTAATTCAAATTAGCTTTATTTGCATAACTTACACCGTATTGCCAAGCATGGCCATTACATGAGCAACGAATAATGATTATTAAATACAATAAACAATAAAATACGAAAAGAATAATATATATGCACTTGTCAAAACTTAAGAATTATGAGTAGTGTAAGCATGAATTCATATTAAATTTTAAATTAAGTGATTTTAGTGGTTTTTTTTTTTAAATGTAGATGAATAGCCATAGCCTTAAAAATCATGTGGTTCGACGGATTCTCTTAAATTAATTCATTTCTTAACATACTTAACATTTTTTTACAGTTCTCAGTAATTAAGTGTTTAGAAACAAAGTACTTGCAGTCATTTGAGATTCTGTAAGAATGACCTTATATTTGTTCTATAACTTCAGAGTGCCTCTTAAATACTCCCAGAATTTTTTCCCTAAACGAATAAAAACTGATAAAATATTTTAAAAATACAATTCGCATAAGCATATTATATCAGTGATCATATTTCATCCACAGAAATTAAATATTTTTGTTTTTATTAATAGCGTTATTGCAGATTGGGGCACCACGGATTGTGGTCGTCCAAATGACATGACGACCTGGAATTTCATTAAAAATCATTTAATAAAGATCAAATAAACAATCCATTAAAAAAAAAAAAAAAAAAAAAAGATTTAAACCAGATTCTGGTTAAATTTCACAGAATTTCACATACACAAACATTTATAAACATAAGTGCAGCATTTATTTAATTACGTTTTCCTAAATTAATAATGTAAGATGCGGTAGATAAATACAGGTATTGGATACAAGTAAAATTTGGGGTCAGGTAGGGTGTTTTTTTAAATGAATTAATATTCAATTCATCATCAAGGACACATTAGGCCCATGGGAAAATTCAGCTTGATCACAGAAATAAATTTCAGTTTACTTGTAGCAAATTAGCTCAAAAGAAATATGATAGAATCATACTATAATTAATTATAAATATTTGAATCACTTAATCAAATAAACTAATGTAGCTGAATTAATATTACAATCAATTAATCTGTTCGGCGCGAACACTCAGTATTGATCGTCTATTAACTCTTATAGAAAGGATATTTTCCTGTCCGCAGAATTCGCTTTCTTAGCATGTAGCTCTGATCGAATCGTTATCCAGGGACATTGATTTATAAGCAGACAGAATCAACTCGCAAGAGTGTTCACACAAGTTTTATTGAACTAATCACAAACACATAAAAACTACAAACACAAACATACATTCACGCAACGACAGAGTGGAAAATAATTTGAACTGTCTCAAACAGGGGAATGCAACAATGGAAAGAGTAAATTAAAGGTGCTCCTAAGTGATGTCACGCGTTTTTAGGCCAAAAACATTTTTGACACATACAGCAAACATTCCTCACTATTCGCTAGTGCCTGTCCCCTGAACACACTGTAAAAAAAAAACGTGGTCTCGTAGTCGCCACAAGCTCCGAAACGGCAAAAAAACAAACTGGTGCAGCCTGGACCACGAATCATAATAAACATGCTCCACCATACCACAAGAATGATTTTAAATGCGCGTTCATGACTGTTTTCAGAAGCACAGAGGGGAGGGTTTAGCTAGCCTCTGTTTTGTTTGACAACACTTCGAACGTCAACAGGAAGTTACTCCACCCAGGATCGCTTAGAGCACCTTTAACAATTGCTGGACGAACCCATCAGTTTCAATACTATAAAGCACCTTTGTTAAAGGGGTCAAAATCTTAATACTAAATTGCCATTTAGTGTTCAAACCATACTTGCAAATGCCGTCCAGCTCTGCAGGTTCAGGAGAAATCCTTGAGGATTGGGTCCGATGGTGTGGAATTTGTAATCAATATCTTGAAGTGAGTGAGGCCTGCCAGCCCGACTCGGGCTGTCATAATTATTTCTGAGGTGGTATGAGGGCAGAGGGTGGCTTGTAATATATTTGTCTCCCTGTGTGTTGGTTCAATTCCAGTTCTAACATTTAAATCTCCACATTAACACATTTCCTTTTGTCTGGAATAGCAGATCTCATCTTGCAGGATGGAGAACGTTTCTTCTTTGTAATAGGGAGATTCAGCCGGGGGTAAATATGTAGCACACAAGAATATGTGACGGTCTGTGGAGACAGTGTCTTTTTGGATTTTTAACCAAATGTAACGTTTTCTGACTTTTTTAGATTTATAGATTGAGTCTGAGTTCTGTTCTGTACCATATCAGCATTCCCCCCGAGTCTCTGCCCTGAGTCACCCCTCTTAGTTTGGTTGATGGTAGGACTATTTCTCCAAATCCAGTTGGGCAGCCAGTGGACAAATCTCTTACATTCCATGTTTTTTTGTAGTATTTAATGTCAGAGTTCTGGATTTCTTTTTTGAAGTCTGAATGTTGTCATCAAAAATCGAGGACCTTAGTCCTTGAATATTCCAATTGATTTTTAAATAAGACAAATCAGTAAATTAAACTCTCTTTAATTTTTAATTTTCTCTTTAAATCTTTTATTTTTAAAATTAAAAATGTAAACTCTCTCTCTCTCAAATTTTCGTTGAAGTTACTTGACCTCAGACTTTGCATTAACTTAAAAAAAATCAATGGCATGTCATCAATTATTGCTCACATATTAAGTAGATATTTTGATTGATTAAGAGATGTTAAATCAATCAAAGTCATTTTTTAACATTGTCAGTTTGAATTGTGCACTTATAGGTTTATTGTAGGGATAAGAAAAGAAAGTTTGCTCATTCGCCACATGCACTAAATCGAACGCAAGAGTTTTGAAATGACAGTGGAAATACATGTTAATTAAACTTGAAATCTGAAATTGAACTGAATCTCAGCTCAGTTACCAAAACATATTAAATACACTTTGTGTGTGCATGCGTGTGTGTTTGTGGGTTGTGGTGTGTGTTTACAGTAACTCACAAACAACAACAAAAAAAAATCTTCCTCATAATGACATCTACATCAGAAAGTGCTGACATCACAGTTCTCTCCTGGAACATTAATGGTCTGAAAGGAAAACTAAAGAACATAAAACTAAACTACTGAAAATCTTTGACCCAATATGAATTGTGCTTCTGCAAGAACCCAAAATTGGTCCAATGGATGGTGGTGAAAAGTCTGATAAAGACTGGATAATCATCACTGAGGCCTTACCAGAGAACTATGTCTTAGTAAAACTAGAAGATCCGACATGCAAGAAAGAACTGACAACAAGGATTGGGAAGAGGAAGAGGAAAAGAAGGAGGAGGAGAAGAAATGTATATGGACATACTTTAGTTCAAACAGAAAAGGGGTTGCCATTCTTATCAATAAACCACACACAATTCTGAATGCTTCTTGTGAGGTGGAGAATATGCTTGGGTTCATGTTGAGATTGACAGTCAGTACACGTTTGTAAGTGTTTACTACGATGCTGATGGTCCTAATCTGATGGTCATCTCATGTTGAAGATTTTCTACAACTTCTTAACAGATGGGCCAGATGCGTTTACATGCACACCTGTGATTGGTGAGACTTTAACACAACACTTGACCCTGAACTGGACGCGAACAAAGAAATCTCAAGACATGCTCCACTGAGAAAACACTGAATGATTTCATGAGTATACTGAAGCTCTCAGATGTCTGGAGAAAAAAGCACGATGAAGCACGTATTTACACATACATTCAAAATAAGAACCTAAGAAACCAACAAAGTCCAGATTAGACTATATTTCATTTGGAGAATGATGTAAAATGTAAAAAGTTGTGTTATTTGCACGGATATAGCTCTGTCTGATCATTCCCCTGTGAGCCTTACTCTGAAGGTCTACTAATGATAGAAAGTTGGCTTCAAACATTCAACAGCATAGAGAAGAGTGATTAGAAAAGCACAAGTTTATTTTTCTATGAAACTATGCTAGTGAATTATTTCTATTTAAGTTTGCAAATTAAGCTTTAAAGGGGACCTATTATGCAAAATTCACTTTTGCCTGGTGTTTGGACATAAATGTGTGTTGGCAGTGTGTGTACACCACCAACCTATAGTGATAAAAATTCACCCACTCCTTTTTTTTTTAATCCCCATAAATCAGTGGTTCCCAACCTTTTTTAGGCCAAGGCCCACCTCCTCTCTGAATCAACACGGCACGGCCCACCGCACATCCCCCACCACCTATTTTTTTGGAATTCACAAAAACATTTGTATTTTTAGTGTTATTACTTTTCAACCCCATGTTATTAATTCTTTAAAGAAGAAACTCAAGATAGATTTAAACCTTTAGTTATTTTTGCAAACATACTTTGCAGACATTCTTTACAACTTAAAAGTACTTACTTTGCTCAGTACAGTACAGTACAGTAACTTAAATAAGCACCTGCTGTACCAAACAAGACCACAGGGAGATACCAAAGGACTGAATTTAAAAACTATGCGGATCCATTCAAAATGATTGACATATAACACATATAACACCACTGATCCTCTCAAACTTCTCCAAAACACGCTTGATCGGCGAGCATCCGTTATAAAACACTCACAGTACATTGATTTGGACAACTACGCAGATATATTGAACTGTGTTCATGCAGAATTACGATGTTATAGCGATCAGTGAGTCGAGAGCGCACATATGCACAGTTTGTTTGCGCATCAATAATTGCGGACTCGCGCATTCCTATGTACAACTGCTGTATGTCACTGTAATCGTCTTTACCTTCATTACTATTGTCATCCATCAAAACCTTTTTAGCGACACTGAGAGAGTTTGCATTTTCAGCCAACGTTCAGTCTGTATTTCACAGCAGCACGATGAATAACGACCTGGGCTGAACCGAAACAATCACAGAATACGCACGAGAGAGGTGGTGCCTTTTTTTAAATGTATTTTTTTATTCATTTAATTTAATGTATTAAATGTAACATATTAATAATTAAATTAAGGAATTATAGTAATATATTTAAATTAATTTTAATTCATCTCTCGGCCCACCTGGAGGATCACTGCGGCCCCCTAGTGGGCCGCGGACCACAGGTTGGGAACCACTGCCATAAATCATAAGCAGTGTCTCAGAACAAGCCGTTTCCAGATCCCTGGCAGTGTGACGTCACAAAAGCCACAGGCCCCGCCCACTAATGTTGACAGACACTGCCATTTGAACATAGACCCGCCCTGAGCGAGTTCACAGTGAGTCCGCCATTGCTGCACTGACGAGAGTGTCTCCCAAGTGTTTTAGGTGTTCTGTAGCTGGATGGATTAATCCACATAGCTCTTTTCATTTACTACCTAAATCTGACCTGCTGAAAACGAGGTGGATTAACTTGGTTTTCCAGGAAAATGCTCCATCAGTTCTGTCGAAATTCATTTATGTCTGCGCGAATCATTTCACACCGGACTGTTTAGTGAACGAATATCAGTACAAAGGGACAATACAAAACAGAGACTGTGCTAAAAATGTGCTACTCAAGGATAGATCAGTAACTGTTCGTGATCCAGCTTACAGTCTCCAGAGTGATACTGGATACGGCAGTAATGAAGGTGAGAGCACTTTATTACAGTTCATCGGAGTTTATTTACGGGTATAAAGTTTATTAAGCATCACCCGAAAGGCATAAGGTCTTTATATATATTCGTTTACTGTTAGTTGTAACGAGGGTTTCTGTGTTCTTCGCTGTGTATGTTGATGATAATACAAGGGACAGAGAGAGAGTTTATAGATAATATTTTAATGCACACTTGCAGTGTTTATTAAGCTCTTACAGAGATTTTCTAGAGTGAAAACGGATGCTTCATCTTTTATGTGAAGTACAATAACATCATAAAACTCATCTGTAAAGTAGAACAGGGTCTGCTACAACAGGCTTGTAGTAATATAGTGGATAAAAACAAAAAGACAATATAAGTTAGAACAGGTATAGTTTAGTTCAATTACAGTTCTATCTCCATGCAGCATATATTCGCAGTTTCTGACATAATAGTGCGTCCTGACTGAATCCTGTCACCGGAGAATCAGCTCGTGAAGCTCCGCCCTCTCAGGCCGAGCGCAGCAGCTCATTTGCATTTAAAGGGACCACACTGAAACAGTGCATTTTTGCTCAACCACTAAAAGTGGCAATTTTACCATGCTAAAAAATTATACAGTATGTGCGGTATTTGAGCTAAAACTTCACATACACACTCTGGGGACATCAGAGACTTATTTTACATCTTGTGAAAGGGGGCATAATAGTTCCCCTTTAGGTCTACCATTATGTCAGAGCAAATATCTAATTATTCTGCAGATATTATGTTTAAATGTTTAAGTTTTTAAACTTTTTTTATGGTTTGTGTAGGTTTGTTTCATTAATTTAATAAGCAAAGGTATTTTAGTAAACAATTAATGATGCCTGATTTTGAAACTTGTGTACATGTATATGCTAGTTCTTTTTCACTTTCTTAAAAATGTCTCTGCTAATAAATCACCTGAAATGTAATCAAATATTTCTGTACTTTCAAATCAAAGTAGGTTGTCATTTTACCTTTATTAAACATAACAATGTTACTATCTGAAGTTTGTACAGATTTATTTTGTTTTTGTTCAAATATTTTAGTGAAATGTTAAGCAGCAATGTTGTGAATGTGTTATTCACTATCTTTACTTTAAACTGTGTGTTGTCATATAAATCAGCTTCATATCGTGACAAAAATGAAAGCTGTTTGTTTATCAAGTTATATTGAAACACGAAATATAACCATACAAGATGAGAAAAGGGAAAAATCATCCCTTCTTCCAGAGAAAACTGCTAGTGTCAAAAGCCAGACAGTCAACCTTTATTGTTGTGATGTCATTGTGATTGGGACCCAATCAGATTATACCCAGATGCCCCTGATGAAGACCCCCAAATTTACAAGCCTCCCAATAGCACTAGCAGGCTTTCAACTAAATAAAAGGACAAGCAAACATGCCACAATATCAAAAGTTTATTTATCAAAAATAACCTTGAAAAAAAACATTGAGATCAACCATAACAATTAAAGAAAAGACACTTTACACTATAAAAGTCAAAACAAACTAGTATTTATGGGTATTGGTAGCGGAGGTGGCCAAATACCTTGCTTATGGGCCCCAAAGAGACAAGCCTTCAATTACTGTACACTGTGCTTCAACACTATATAACCAGCCCAATGGCTTTGTTTTAGTTGGACTAAATGAACCAGCCACCCTGATACTCACAAAAACAACATCAATAATAACCAATACAAAATAAAAAAAATAAAACCACAAATCAAACAAAAACAAAAGAAATAGAGCACCAAAAATAACAAGTCTTTACATCAAACATTAGATATAGCTCAAATTGGGAAACAAGATTGAAAAAAAAAAAACATTTAAACAATCCAACCAACAAAAACAAATGACAAACAAAATTATACATTAACTACTTCAAACCACATAACGCAATACCCATCAGGAAAAAAACTAAAACACACCTAAAATAAATTCCCATAAATTCTCAGTTTTTAACTGAGCAACATCAATGTAAAGCAAGACATGGTACCCAACCAACCCTGGTAAACAAATAACACACCTAAATAAGAATAATACAAAAACAAGCCAAACAAAAAAAAAAGAAACTTCAGTCTAACTCAAATACACACACACACACACACATACACACACACACAATTTAACAAGACACAAATCAACAGTGTACCTGCTCAAACGACCACCAGGTAGCAGCAGAACAAGAGGCGGCGGTCTTGAGTCTACAGTCTCCCAAGGCAAGCGATGTACAGATAATAGCGTACTGAAGGCATTCAAAGCAACAGTGTGCAAGCAACAGTCTGGTTTTGTTTTGTTAATTTATTTAGCACTACTAAAAACAACCGAGGTTAAACCAAAATGCTTTACATATTATCAGTACAGAAGTAGCAAACAAAAAAATAATAAAAGATACACATATAAACAAATCAAACAGACCCCACATTTACCCAATACAAGTTTAACTGCTGTAAGCTGCCTGAACTAAGTGAGGTAGCTGCGCTAAACTTTGACAATCAACACTCCGATCTGCAAACAAAGAGCTGAGGAAGAGGATGATGACGGTCCTGCAGACACGAGAAAGAGCAGGTTTGTTTGTTTGTTTTTAGTTTCCACGCTCATATGTTCTTATAAATGCAATTTTAATAAGCAAAAGTTGTTTTATTCCATGTTTCTTCAATAAGGTTGTTTACCATAGAAGATCATTGTTTTCAAATAACCTCAATTAACTAACGTTAAATACATAATCTAGTGTCACATATATTTTTATGAGATTGTACTGCAATCCAATATTAGTATGTTTGAGATCATCTGCAATATCTCTGTAGCATCTTGAGTTGCTAAATGTAAGCAGATTTTACTTACAGATGCTCATGACTGCTAAAACATGGACAACACAAACACAACCACAGCTTTCGTTGCTACTAGCCTCTTCACACAGGAATAAGTGATTATTTCTCATAAATTGCTTTTAATATTACTGTTTTGTGTTATCATTGCTGAAGAAAAGATTTTAGACACTGAGCAGTGCAAGCCCTGAAGAAATAACACCATAGACATAATCTTGGTGCTTTCACACCTGCCTCATTTAGTTCGGTTTAATCGTACTAGAGTTCGTTTTCCCCTTTGGTGCGGTTCATTTGGGCAGGTGTGAAAGCAGCAGTCGCACTCGGGTGTGCACCAAAAGTGGACCAAACAAGTCCTTGGGTGTTTTCACACCTATGGTTCATTTGTTTTGTTCCAAAACATGCAGGGACTAAATTTGTTACAATGTTGCATGTTCTTCTTGGTTCGGTTCGCTTTCACACGGCAACATTTCAAAGCGTACCAAAATGTGTTTATGCAAGTCACATACGAGTACAACTGTCCTCTTATTGGTCAGAGTTTTCTAAATGATGCAGAGCTACCTTTACTACCATTGCTACCATTACTGGGTCAAGTGCTGACGAAAGAGATACGTCTTTAGCTTTTTTTTGAAAATGGCTAGAGACTCAGCTGCTCGGATAGAGTGTGGCAGGTCATTCCACCAGCCAGGAGCAGACCCGGAGAAGGTCCGTGAGAGTGATTTTGTGCCCCTATGTGATGGCGCCACCAGGCGCCATTCAGTTGCAGAATGCAAGTTTCTGGAGGGCGCATAAGTCTGAAGTAGTGAGTTAAGGTATAGCGGTGCAGAGCCAGCGGTCGTTCTGTAGGCAAACATCAGAGCCTTGAATTGGATGCGAGCAGCTACTGGCAGCCAATGAGACTGATGAAGAGAGGAGTGACGTGCGCTCTCTTCGGTTTGTTGAAGACCAGTCTTGCTGCAGCATTCTGGATCAGTTGCAGAGGCTTGACAGTGCATGCTGGAAGGCCAGCCAAGAGAGCATTACAATAGTCCAGTCTGGATAGAACAAGAGCTTGGACAAGAATTTGTGTGGAATGCTCCGATAGGAAGGGTCTAATCTTCCTGATGTTGTAAAATATCTATCAATATAATGATTGACATGTTTGCTCCATGAGCTTATTGTGGCTTTATTTGTAAATGTCGAGACACACGCAAACACTATATGAATGTAGCCGTCATTCCCACTGTTAAATTATACACTACATTCATATTAATGCTGCGCAAATTCACACGCATGTGGTCTCTCTGGATGACCCAGTGTCATGTAGTAGGCCGTGTCAGTGTGTCGAGACCATATATGAATGTTATAATGAAGCGGAGCGGGAAAAAGGCTTTGTCAGGATTCTTGCACGGAGAAGTGCAATTACACATGCAACATTGTAACAAATTTAGTCCCAAAACAAACGATCCATAGGTGTGAAAACTCCTCCTATTTTACTTCTCTGACTGAACTAGCATGGAGCTGTTGGAGTCAATGAGAAAGCTGGTAAGTTCAAGTATAGTTTGGCACATTCAGTTAGACCATGTTACCTTTATTAATAGATACCTATATACTATTTTCTCTTTACAGGTATAAAGTAAACCTGCTATTTTAATGATTATTTCTAAGTTTACTGAGTGATGTAAACTGCTGTCATCCACGTCACATCGTCACTGAAGAATCCTTTCAGAGTAGCAGATATTCACAAGCGTCTGGAGCCAACTTAAAATGTAGGTAAAGCAAATCATTTTTCTTATTTTTCTTATTTGATTTTGTAAGGATATCTTATTGAAGAAAATGTAGGGCAACAATGTTAACGTTACCTCCCTTTTTTCCCCATCATCACAGTCCTACATTTTATAAGTGTATTGCTGCTTTTTGTTAAACACTGATCTGAGAAATGTGTTTTTATTCTTACATTCATGTGAATAAACTAGCAGTAGCTTTATCTACGATAATGTTAAAGTTGATATGTGCAGATGAGATGTGAAGGTGAAGTTAGCTCGATGTTGGATATCAAGTTAACTAATAAAATCAACAAACTTGTAGTAAACCTTCACAAACTTTATTTGCAGACTTAACTGGATGCTTACTGAAGAGTGAGCTTCAACGCTTCAGGTAACTTCAGTTGAGTTGAATTGCATGTTGTGTGATGTCTCCTCAGATAACTGCACACAGACCTGACTTTCTCTTTTCTACATCCACTGGTTATACACTTGTGTGTTTTTGGTTTTCTAGGTTTGTACAAAGTTACACCATATCACTGAAAACGGCATGCGTCAAGATTTCAGAGACTCTGCGTGACATTTAAATGTTTTATCTTCAGGTGTTGAAATTTGTCAACACCACTACCTAAAACAATATACTAATACTTCACTGTATATACAATAAAGTTGGCTTGCTTGTTTAACATGTTAATGTTTGCTTGACTTTGAAGGGTGTGCATGATGTCAACATGAAACGCACCGTAGCCCTCCTTGCTCCACAGTACCTGTGTGAGGAGGACCCACAATTCTTCAAGACTTGACATGTAAGTGTTCAATGCATTAACAGAATTGCTAGTATCAGTGAATGTAACGGTCTACTTTTAGTCTACTGAGTGAAACTTACAGTTGACCCTCTATGCTTATTTCAGGAGGCGTTGGGAGAGCCAGACATCGCTGATTCTGTCATTGTGGTCAATGAAACGAAAGCACAAGTCCTTCAAGCTCTGCAGTTGTGATAGAAGATGATCTTCAATTTTAAAATAAAAGACTAATCTTCAAAAAAATATTCAATTGTACTGCTGAAGGTTTATTTTATGTATTTATGTTTTTAGCTGTTGTTGTTTGTTTTTGTCTTTTTGAGTTAGTATTTTTATGTAATGAAGTCGAGAGGTGCCGATCCTGTTCCCGAGGGCTGATCATTTAATCAGTCTGAAATGTCAGTATCAATATAACATGCAGTGATGTGGCCCCTCTCGTTACGTTTTTTTATGCTTTTGCCGCATTTTTCAAATTGGCGCAGCGCTTACTTACAGTAAAATAATTCCATTTATTAAACATGAAAAGGAAATATCTGTCTGGCAGCCAGAAGTGAAAAAGCAAGCAAGAAGATGAGGAAAAGAGGAAACAGGACAGTGGTAAGTGATGGACATAATGATGACTGACGTAAGGATGTTAATAACAGATATTTTACAAAATAGCTTCACAATATTGTTTTCTTTTAAAAGCAGCTTTACAGAAAAGGCACGTGTCTAAAGTACAATTAAGCGATTATTTGTTAATAACATTATTCATGAAACACTGATGTGTGCTGTCGTTGTTTCATGAACAATTCGGCAGCTTTGAACGAATTGTGAGAGTCATTCATTCAATGATTCATAGTTGCTTCCTACTGAATGAATAAATAACTGTGACTTACCGCCACCTACTGACAGTTGTAAGTTAATATTTAAATGTTTCTTTATAAAGTATCAGTATCAATATATTTATATATTGTTTTTATCATCTTTGCGTATTTCTATTAGGGCTGGGCGATATATCGCATGCGATTGTCACGCGCATTTCGTCAGTAAAGCCGGTTCCCTGATTACCGCTAAATCGCCATCACCTGCTTTCAAATGGACCGGCATTTAATAGACAGAGCCGTAGTTCACTGACAAGCCACGCAATATCGCGTTCATTATCGCAGCTTGTCAGTGAACTACGGCTCTGTCTATTAATGGCCGCTACATTTAAAAGCAGGTGATGGCGGTTTAGCGGTAATCAGGGAACCGGCTTTACTGACGAAATGCGCGTGACAATCATATGCGATATATCTAGGGTGGCCATTTCCATAACACCAAAAAGGAGGACACTTTGCGCGCATTTAGTGAGGCAAGAATAATTGCATAGGACTCTGGTGTGCTCGCAGCTACAATGTACTCGTAATACAATTTTGTCCATTTTATCGACGTATCATGATACAGTGATACTGAAAAGGCCTACTCTATTCATTGCTGGACAATTTGATGTAGACCTATGAGTAACAGAAGAGGCAAAAAAGTGTTTGTTCACAGTATTTGTATTTAATCAAGACATTGTGATGTCTTTTTCAAAAAAGTCTTGCAAAGTGCACGGTGCCTGAAAACATAAAATTTCTGGACTTCTGGAAATAAAAATAAATAAATAAATAAATAAATAATCTGGCAGACTGGCACAGTGCCAGAAAACATAACATTTCTGGACTTCTGGAAATAACAGAAATACATAAACAAAACGTGATGATATGACGTAGCTAGCAGGCTTGTTTAAGTTTTTAAGCAATGATATATCAGATATTTATTTGACACTGCTTTCAGCCAATCGTTTGTTTGACCAGATCTTATGGTATTAGATGGTATGCTGCTGCGTCCTAATAAAGATTCTAGAGCGGGTTTTTTTTTAGGCTGATTCAGCACAACTCCAAAAAGGAGGACAAATGAGTGTCGGCTTGAGGCTACGCCAAAATCCGGACGTATGGCCACCCTAGATATATCGCCCAGCCCTAATTTCTTTATTGATTTTTTTTAAAACATTTATTTTATAAAGTTAAGGTAAAAAAAAATTTATATTATAGATAGATAGATAGATAGACAGATAGATAAAGAAAATCAAGCAAGCAAGGGGCAAGCATCCACACATGAATATAAATAAATATCAATACATTTACTTAGTTGATTATTTAATTAGTAATTAGTAGTTTATCCAACTCTTCTAATTAATTGAGTTCACATAATTAGTTGAATAAAATAAAAAATAAATTACAATGCTCGTAACCATGTATTTCTATATAGGAGCATTGCTTAAGTTCCTGCCACCATGTCACCGTGATTTTGCCAAGTAAGACATGTTCCTGGATCAACATATTTTTTGATCCTGGAACAACATTCCTATCCGAAAATTTAGTCCTAACCTTTTCCCAACCCTTAAACCTAACCCTACCCTAACTATACCTAAATCAGAGGGAAATGATAGTTGTATAACACTGTTGTGGAAGCACCTAACCCAGGTTGTAAGCCTAAACTTGACATAAATGGTAAATTTGTCCATCAAATCTGATTGGTTGATTGGAATGCTGTTCCAGGATCAACAAAATATGTTGATCCAGGAACATGTTGTACTTGGTGAATCATGTTCACCCTGTCGCCCCACATCAGGCAGAAGAGTCCTCAGTCCCTCCTGACAGTGAAAATGGTAAGTTTTAGTGTGTCAGATATAGTGCTAGTTTAGTACACTGATATGTGCTTTATGAAAGAATTTTGTGACTAAATATCTTCTTTATATTTTTTAGTACCATCCACCTTGTTGACATTGCAACAACAACTACCTGCTAAGATGAGGAAACACCACTCACTTCGTCCACATGCAGCAGTATTGTTTAGTCTGACAAAGGCTCAAATTTCCTATTGTCTGACGACCCTGCAAAATGGCCAAGGATTTTTAATTATTATGAGCACTGTGAAATTGTGAAGAAAGGCCCAGTTCAAGTAACCGATGTTTCCACAAAACAATGAACAAGTTCCTCGACGATTCACAAAACACAATTATGAGATTGCAATGAAAAATGGAAAGAAAATCAAGAGATTGTGGCTTGTATACTCCATCGGCACAGATGCAGTACTCTGCTTTGCATGCAAACTGTTTTTTAAACATGAAAATGCTCTCAGCAAAGATGGATTTCGCACATGGAAGAATATAGCCTGTCATTTAAAAGAACATGAGTATTCAAAGGCACATGCTGATAATATGGAAAGCTGGCATAATCTTCTGTAGAGGTTGCTAACTAAAACAACCATTTATCAAGTCCGTCAAGATTTAATGCAGCTTGAAGTGCAACATTGGAAAGGTGTTGTAAGGAGAGTGATTGCCATCATCTGCCATCTATCTGAGCGCAATCAGGCTTTGAGGGGCCACACAGATGTTTTATTTGACCCACACAATGGCAATTTCTTGTCACAGGTCGAGTTGATGGCACAATTCGATCCCATTCTAAATGAAGACATAAGGAGGATTCAAAACAAAGAGCTGAAGGTACATTACCTCAGCAGTACCATACAGAATGAGATCATAACTTTAATTGGAGACAAAATACTGCAGGAGATAGTTAGCAGGGTGACCAAAGCAAAGTACTATTCTGTCATAATGGACTGTACTCCTGACGTCAGCCATAATGAACAACATTATGTTGCGTTGAGAACTGTGAATTGTGAATCTTCTGTTGGAGCCTTCATCACTGAACATTTCTGTGGATTCATTGATGTACAGGACATGTCTGGAAAAGGTCTATATGATACCCTTTTGGAAAAACTTGAGAAGCTCAACTTAAAGATTTCAGATTGTCGTGGCCAATCCTATGACAATGGAAGCAACATGATGGGCTGTAAACAAGGAGCTCAGACAAGGATCTTGCAGCTGAACAACAAGGCATGGTGTGTCCCATGCAGCAGTCACTCTCTGAACCTGGTCTTGGTAGATGCAGCCAAGTCATCTGTGGCATCCGTCTCTTTCTTTGGTGTTCTGCAGAGATCGTATAATCTCTTTAGCTCATCTGTGCAGCGCTGGGCAGTACTAAAGCAACATGTGAAGCATCTCACTGTGAAATCTTTGTCAACAACAAGATGGGAGGCTCGACTTGACAGCGTGAAGGTGGTACGTTACCAGCTGCCAGAGATTGTGGAAGCCCTGAGAAGAAAGATTCAGAGACAGTGTCAATAACAAGCAGCATACAAAATGAGCTAATGACTTGGCATTTTGTCCTATGTGTGGTAATCTGGTGCAATGTCTTGTATCAGGTTAACCATGTGAGCAAAATTCTTCAGAGCCCAAGTGTTTCTCTAGAAACACTTAAAAAGGAAACTCAGGGAGTGCAAGAATACATGAATAATTTCAGGGAAAGTGGACTTGCTGCATGCCAAACGGATGCAAGAAATAGCAGAAGCTCTGGATATTGACATGACATTGCCTGAGAAAAGATAACGCAAAATGTCATGGCAATTCCTATATGAGGGCAGAGATCAGACACAATCTAACCCAGAAGAGTCATTCAGAAGAGAATTCTTTCTCCCTTTGGTTGACACACCATTGGCAGCCTCAATGACAGATTCTCTAAGCTGGAGGATTTTTTATGCCCTGTATGGCTTTCTCTCTCAAATGAGACAACATGAGAGAAGCAATGTGCAATAATGGACAACTTGAAGAGAGCTGCAAAAATTGGAAAGTGCCTTACATGACATCGATTTAGAGGATTTGGTCAGGAGGTCAGGGCTGCTGTCCATACTTTCCCTGATCAGGCATCTAATTCTCCAAGTGTCATGTTAGATTACATCTACAAAGAGCAACTTCTGGATTGTATGGAAACTTGAGCATTGCTCTTCGTCTGCTTCGACACTTCCATCACTGTTGCCTCTGGTGAGAGAAGTTTTTCAGCTTTAAAGCTTATTAAAACATCTCAGATCAACAATGAACCAAGAGAGGCTCTCAGCACTGGCACTAATTTCCATTGAACGAAGGTCTTTGGATATGGAGGACATAGTGACAGCATTTGCTGTAGCTAAGGCTCGTAAGCATCGTTTTTGAGGTGACAATCCATGAAGATGAAAAAATGTGAAGTTTACTATATCTTGAAGATGTATTGTTTTGTATCTTGATACAAATTGAAAATGAAGATTCGATGATAAATTTTGTAAATAAAAAATAAGCACTTTAATGTTGTAAGCAATAAACAAATTTATGTTTTCAGTTAGATGTGGTTTTAACTACTTTTTGTATAGTTACATCACTAGGTAACGAAGATATTTTAAAGCTGCAGTCTGCAACTATTTTTGGTTAAAAATGATCCAAAATCAATTTTTGAGCAAGTACATAACCAGCCAGTGTTCAAAACTATCTCATTTTCTTGTCTCGATTCACAACGGTAAACTTGTAATAATTTTAAATGAGCGACATGGTGGATTTCTGCGGGAAATTTGAGCATGCAGCAGTTCCTCTGTGCGTCATTACGTCACGTCCGTAAACAGAAAGGAAGAAGTCCAGGCTAGTCGGTTTTATCACGTGAGGACGCTGCTGGTAGCGGATCATTTATAGCCTTTTCTCACAGCAGCTGAAATAATTAAACTTATCATTCTGATGGCGGATTGTAATCCAGAAAGATCCAAATGACAATCATCAGTGACAACTGGAGATTCACTCGTAGTCAAAAAGCAAAAGACTTTGGACTGTTGAGTGGCTACAGACATTGAAATCTACAGGTAACACTAGTGTTTACATTTATTCACTTTGTTCAAGTAATGTTATTTATGTATTATAATGTATATAATTAAAATGTTAGTAAGCGTTTTGGCTGGGTATCAAATTTAAATGAAAAATGAATGAACAGTATGGAAGAAAATATATAAACGGGGCTGGGCCGTTTCTGGCGCACTGTGCTCATTTGCGACGGCCCAAATCTGTGTGCCACAAATGCGCGACTCACTGATCAGCGCAGAGGGAATGTAGTACATTGTAGTGAAGTGCAGATCAGCAGTCCTGACTGTTGTTTTGAGCAATACACCGCGTTTATTCATAACACTGGGTATTGTCCGTCAAAACAATGTTTTATTTTTTCTGCCAGCTAAATTTCTAAAGCAAAGTCACAGATCATTGTGCGACTCGCAACATAAGGCGCACAGAGTAGGCTATAGTAGTTAATTTGTGAATGAATGCGAGTCTTTGAACAAATCGGTTGAGTGATTCACCAGCCATACAGCCTTTTTATTACTGAATGAATCAGTGTTTCGAGCGAATCGATTTAATAAAATGTGTTAAATTGTGTAAATACATCACACAAGTATTTGAATGCTAAAATATTATTTACTATGTAAATTATAGGCTTTGTACTTCGCTCCCGTTCCAACAAAACATCCTTCACATGTACTTTTTAAGTGAGTCGATAGTATAGGGCTGAACCCCACAGATTGTACAGACTAGCCTATATATACATTGAGCAGTGTAACTTTTATTGACTCTATTTTATTTTGATAATAAACAGGCTGTGATGTCAAGTTAAAAATGTGAGAACTGATAGGCTATGTTGTGTATGTGCGCAAGGCGCCGGCGCGATTTCTCCATTCATGCGCTGCGGGTACGTAACGTGTAAATACTTATATTCTGTTGTTTTATATGCCGTATTTGCACATGATATTTTTAATGGGTTACACCGAAATGAACATCCCTAATTTTAATCCAATTCTCACTCTTCCAGCTGCTGCGCTGAAGGTGCACTCTCTGCTACACTGAACATGAGGACGCGCGCACACAGCCTCAAATGAGACGCAGTTATGGTCTCATCATGTTTCCGCCAGCACAGCACTATATTTATGCATGTGTTTGTTTTACCATCATCAGCTTATCGTGGTTTATTTTTATTAATGGATGTTCAAAGTATTAAAAGGAGGAGAAGCCTAAAACAGGCCCGAGGCCCGGCCTGCCTCTGAGCTATGACGTGAAAATCTGACCAAAGCCCGGCCCGTGGGCCGTAAATAAGTCGGGGCCCGTTGGGCTCAGGCAGAAATGCAGGGCTCTACTTTTTGTTATTAGCCTCCCTGTGGTCGCTGTGATTGGTGCAGGCTTCCTCTTGCTTGTGCACTTTTTGCTGAAGCCTCTGCTCTATGAGCTTTGGTTCAATCAGACGAAATCAACAGCTCAATCAGATTGAAACTTCATGTAAAAACCTTAATCGATCCAAATGAGCTCATCTAAATGAAATTTCAATTGGATTGGAAGGGGTGGTTTATTCCTTTTCTAATCTGATCCAACAGAAAACAATTACCATGTAAATGCTTGAATCCGACTACTTTCTCAATTGTATTCAGAAGTCTCTGGGGCACATGTGCAGTGCAATGTTGACACTAGACTTGTGCCGATATTCGGTAATGCGATAAATCGCGATAATGAATATGCACGATATTGTTATCGTGGGCATTTCAAAATCCCGTAAATAATAATTTATTACCAATTATTATTTTTTTTATAATGCAATTAAGAATACTTTACCCATCAACTGTATAAAATGCAAAACATTGCTGTATTCTGCGTCAAAAGAACACGCGCTCAGATGTGAAGGAGACGCGCTGAATGAAAGTGCGCGTTCACTCTCTGACAGCAGAGGGCGCTGATGGAACAGCAGAATGCAGCGGTTACCACGGAAACCGCGCATACAAAGCAACTGCGCTAGTTACGTTTTTAAAATGCTTCAAACAGCCATTCATTTGTCGATGGATCTACAAGCGGAACTTGCATGTCGGGACGAGGGCAGCTCTCTAAACTCATTCATTGAACTAGCAATTCATAGAGCACCAGCCTCCAGCAATACCACACCAGAACCCATGCAACTCGGCTATACGCCTCTGCAGCCAGAAGAAAGAGAGAGACGACATCAGGTGTGGTCAGACTGGTCATATCAAGAATAACTGTCCGATTCGTCCATCACCCTCCAACACCAAGGCGGTGAGTCCTCTTCTACAACATAATTATTCCGCTAACTGCCTCAAAATCCCTGTTCAACTTCTGATTAATGACCAATGAGTCACCACTCATGCTCTTCTGGACTCTGGGGCGGCTGGAAATGTGATTGTCCTGTTTTGTTGTTTCCGTTATACCAGAGCATGAGTTCTTGAAACTCCACCCTCCTTTGGAAAAGGGTTCTGAGAGCAGCAGCTCATTTGCATTTAAAGGGACACACTCAAAAATGGTGCATTTTTGCTTACACCCAAAAAGTGTAACATGCTATAATAAATTATACATTGGGTATTTTTGGGTAAGTGCCCTTTAAAGGTGATCCATGTGGTTCAGGCCATTCACAGCCATGCTCTGCATGAGGAGCTTATGAAATTGTAGAAGGCACCTTTTTCTGCCCGGTCCACGCTTAACAAGCTCCACCGCTCTCACTACCCTTTATGGCGGGGGAAGGCAAGAGGATACACATAGGTTCCCAAGGTGGAGCAGGCGATTGAGGTGCACCTGTGGTCGCAAAATGCTGCCACCTGGTAAGAATCGTCCTAAGCTCCCGTCCTCTGCCTTGCACACCATGGCCATCCTACAGGTCCATCAGGCCAAGGCGCTGAAAGAGCTACACAAGGGTAGCCCTGACCCCACATCACAACAGCCGTTAAATGCTCGCCAATTTGAGCACTCCTCCTCCTCATGCTCAGCTGCGGCATCCACACAACCAGGTAAATGTGTATTCTGTTGTAGGTACATGGAGCAGGGTGGATGTTCGCCTTTGATGACACAACCACAACACCAGGATGCAAGACTTCTCGACGTGGCAACTTCTGCTCCGTCTCGCCGCATGGCACTAACCGCAGGAATGTCAAAAATGATTGTTCCCTTGGTGCTATTCATGTGGAGTCTGGAGTTGTGGTTAGCGCTCTCCAACCGTCATGCTGGTTCATCCGGACAATCTGACTCGGCTATGCGACTCAGTTCTCCAGGTGCCCGCCTAGGTTCAGCAATGTCGTCTTTACCTCATTGTAAGGCAAGGACACCCCCATCTTGCGTGCAAAGACTGCATTCCTTCTGATGAAGAAAGCAATAGAACCTATTCCTCCTGCCAAGATGAAGAAAAACATGGTAACATTCCTTTGCGTTGTTGTTTTTCTGTCACACCACAAACCTGTTATCCCTGCATTTGTCAAAGAGGTTCCTGTAATAGAAACTTTGTGCAGGAAATGTTGTGTAGGGCATCTTGTCTTGTCCTTTAAAAATGTAAGTATAAAAGGATTATGTCCACATATTTACTTGTTTTTACTAGTCTTGAATTGTGTTGTTATAAACAAAAATGGACACTAGTACTTCTAGTCAAATGTGTAACGAGTTGATGTCATGCCTGCAGTCTCTGATTAAGGAGTACAGATCATCTCTAGCAACATAAGAAACTTTGGACAGGGTCACAGATGAGTCTTGGAGATTTTTCCTTTTGGCACGGTCACGTCCTCTCATAATAAAATTTACAACCTTTTCAATCATAATTAGATAACATAGGCAATATCTTTACCCTTCGAAGGCCTGAGTCAAGACTTCACTGGAACAGAACATGAAAACTACAGACAGGGCACAGATTAATTGAGTAAGATAAAGTTCAAACTGACTATTCTCTTCTACCCCCAAATGTTTTTAATTCGGTTGTATAAAAAAAATTAATAAATTCCAAAACAGTACATATTCTCTGGAAGTTGGGCTAAATGAGTAAAACATTGTAAGGAGACCCCTTAATCTGTTCTCAGATACCAAATACAGACATCTCAAGGAACAGAATCACCAGAATAGATACACTGGTTTAAGAAAACTGTAATTTCCAATTCATTACATAATACAATATGCATTATTCAGAGTCATATACACACCTGTGCTAAAGAGACAAGATAATCACAAAATGAGGAGTTTTGTAGACATTAAAGCTTGAGGGAAATCTCTATATATTTATTCATCCATTCTCTCTAAACCACTCATTCCTGTAGTGTAACAGGGATGCTGGAGTCTATTCCAGTGTCTTAGGCCACAGGCAGGGAAACACCTGGACAGATGGCAATCCATCACACACAGACACACAGACACACACAACACAAACACACACACACACACAGACAGGTAATTTATTGTGTCTAGTTCACCCATGCTGCATGTCTCCTGGCTCAGGACTCAACCCACGACCTCTTGCTGTGATATAACAGTGACCTCCACTGAAACATTGTGCCTCCTCAGTAAATCACCATCAGTTTTAAATGATCAACTTAGTTTCTAATTTTATCAAACAGTATTGATATTGCTTTTTTTAAAGTCCTATAGACCTTATGTAGCTCCTCCCCTTTTCAGCACTGTGCTCGTTGTCTTTTGACTTCTGGTTTGTATTTCCATACGATCTTACATATTATGAATGAACTGCTCATTTTAAAATAATTTGTTAAGACACGGCTTTTTTAAACATTACTTTCATGAACTCTACAACAAGTAAATCCACTTCACCGGCTAATTATTCATTGACAGCGATGCCATAGAAATATAACAGGGCTGCCCCGCAACAAACGGAAAAGTTCAAAGACAATTTTATAAAGATGACGGCATGCTTGTTTCTCTGCCGCAAAAGGTGATATCTAGATGTTCTGTTCTATTATTGGAGAAATTACTACAACGACGTACTAAAGGAAAGGTCATGGTTGTCAACATTAATTTAATAATTGGTGATAGTCATGATTCACATGTTTCATGTGAATCATGAAACAAAGAAAGAAACAAACAGTACAGATCCTGAACGGGCTCAACTTGATCAGTAAAATGAGGTGTGTCATCACTAATTAATGAAAGATGTGTAAGGCATATGTGTAACATGGCATGAATGAACACTTCCTCCTGGATGTTGCCAAGCTCTGGCTCACCACACCCCAGTACATCATATAACCCGGCGCTGTGTTCAGATCTGTGCATACTGAAACGTGTGTTTGAGTTTAACACTGGAAAATCTGAACATTAAGGTATGTGTGTCTTTATGCAATGACTTTGAGTTAGTGAATTTTAGGTAACTCTTTAGTTTAGGGTTCAATTCTCACTATTACAGTTTTTTTCGATTGCTAAACGACAGTGGGCACAACTGGAGCTACATGTGCAAAACTCTAACTACAGTCTGCACTACCAACAGTCACCTGAGCTGAACAGTTAACACATGACTCAAAACAGGCGCAGTGCAGCCAAACACTGTCACAACCCTCACTGAGATAACACACACTGTCACTCAGACACACTGAGAGTAAAAACACTAGCATCAAACACCAACACAGAAAATACAAACTTTTCATCTTTACAGTTTGAACAATTTCAGTGACTTCATACAAAGTAACATTTTCTTCAAAGAAAAGAGTGACATTTCTTTCACATGCTTTATTTTACAATTTTAGAACATAACACATCTTGAAGGTAAATGAAAATAGCAGTTGCTTAATAGTCTTGTAGTAATTTGGAATCTACAGTAAGAGTTACATATATATCATATATTCTATATATATATGTGTGTGTGTGTGTGTGTGTGTGTGTGTGGTTCCTAACACGTCTAAAACAAGACACTGCTTGGCCTTCAGCTGAAATCGCCAGGGTTTGAAAGGCACAAGGCTGAAAATCTATTCTGTTTTGACTGTGTGGTTACAGTTTTGACAGCAGTGTGTTAGCATTTGAACAAAGTGCTGTAAATCCACAATGTTTGCAGGGTTGTGGTTAAAGTCATGGGATAATTGTGTAGTGTTTTGAAAACTGTTCAAGCAATGAAAAACGAACTAGAGTTTGGTCCACATGAACTGCTGCGTGCAGACGTAGTTAGAGTTTTGCACATGTGACTTCAGTTGTGCCCACTGTCGTTTAGCAAAAAAAAAAACTGTAACTAGTTGCTTATTAGCATGATATCACTATGAAATTGGTTGTTTATTAGTACTATAAAAGCACATATTAATGTATGTTTCTGCATGATCATTTCTACTTCCCTTAATCCTATACAATATCTAAACTTAACTACCTTACTAATTATTAATAAGCAGTAATTCAGAGTTACTGAGGCTAAAGTCAGAGTTAATAGAATTTGACCCTAATCTAAAGTGTAAATTTTTACTGTATTTTTACTGACAGTCTGCCTTACGTCCTTCATTAATGAAAACTACACCAGGAACAATGAATAATGCATTGTTAACGCTCTCGTAACTACTATTAACCAACAATAAACTCTGATTACTGAATTAGTAAGTAATAGTGCTCAGTTGAAGGTGGTAGTTCACGATTAGATAATCAGTAGTTTTTTCATTCCTCCCAGAGAACTACTAAGAACTACTATATAAGGTTCATAATTAACATGAATGATGCATAATGTATAATTATTATAAAGTAAGGTCTTGGTAAAAACTAGTAATGAATGACGTATTACCAATACTTAAGAAGGAATTAGTAATTATTTGGATCAGTATTCTAAAGTGAAAAACATGATAATTCTCTAGGAACTACTGAAGTAACTGTAACCTTTTGAGGTTTTTGTATGTTTTTGTACAGTATTCCTTGGTAAAACTTACGTAATTACTAGTGGGGTTACCATGATCTTCACTTTAGAATATGATCCAAAATAATTAGTCCTTTAGAGTTATATAGTAACTCTTGAGTTATTACTATCCAATACTTTACAAAAACATCAAAGTTTACAAAGACTTCAGTATTACTAGAGAGTTATCATGTTTTTCACTTTAGAATAACTGATAAAAATATTAGTAATTCCTTCTGAAGATTTAAAATACTTCAGTCATAGTGGGTTACTATGACCTTCACTTTAGATTAATTATACATTATTCATTATTCAATTTAATTACAAACATGTATAAGTAGTTCTTAGCAGTCTCTGGAAGGAATGAAAAACAGTAGTTACTGATTAGTTAATAGTGAACTACCACCTTCAACTGAGCTCTATTACTTACTAATTCCTTCATCAGAGTTTATTGTTTGTCAATAGTAGAGTGTTAATTATGCATTATTCATTTGTTCCTGTGTAGTATTCATTAATGAAGGACCAGTATTCAAAGTGTTACCAACATTTAGTAAAGTTTGTGCTTGTATTGTTATAGTTATATCTTTAACTATCAGCATAACAGAACATGTTTTTAGGTGGTTTTAGTTTATTTGCACAAATATAAATATATACAATAAAAAACAAAAGTAGAATCCATATACTGCGCAGGGAGAGGCAAAAAACCCAAAGGGCTTATTTAAAGCCTCCACCTAAACAACAACAAAAAACTAAATTATAAATATAACTGCAACAAGTTAATTACAGCATGTATATAATAATAATAATCTCCAAAAACAAACCATATAGAGTGCATGAGACATCCAATAAACACAAACAGCACAATAACAAGCAGCAATAAAATGATTCTTTATACATCTTTGTAACATTTTTTGGCAAGATGAGATAAAAAATTCATATTTTAATACCTTAAATCATATAAAATATGGACTTCTACAAGTGAGAATTTTAGAAAGATGAAAATCTGAGCATTGACGAGTTAAGTGACACTGAACCTCTGAATTTACTTTAAAATGCATCTTAAATTGCTGTGGAATGTTACCTTCACATAAATCTTATAAAAACACAAATGAGAGAAATGTTAATATAAACTGTAAGTACCTGAAGTTTCTGAAATAGAGAAACCGATGAAGTATATGCATTGATCAGGTTACAATTCCTAACAAAATGTTTCTGAAGGATAGATTTTTTTTTGAAGAGTAAAGTGCTCGCCCAAACTATATTACAATATGAAAGGATACAAATTGAACTATAGTAAAGAGTAAGAAACACTCTGTAGTAACAAGATACCAAACCCTCCTATTAATACCAGCAGATTATGTATTTTCTGCTTACGTAGTGAGCTTGTTCCCTCCAACTCAGCTTCTCGTCAACAAAAACCCCCGAATTTTGCAGTATTTGCATTATTTCCATTTCTAATTTGAATCCTTTGGGTATAGTTTATTATTATTGTTGTTATTATTTCATCTTCTCATACATTGAGTAACTTCATGGATATGTAACCTTTGGCTAAAAGTAGAAGAAAATGACTATGCCACCTAGGTTCTCTCTACCCAGGAAAAAAAAAATTACACCCAAAAAGAATTTCACCAAAGGGAATCACAATAAGATGGAAGGACCCTGCGGTTCGGATGGAATTAAAGACAGAGACGTGACTTTCCAAAAAATTAATATAAATTTATTCCACAAAAAAAAAAAAAAATTAACTCTAAAATGTTCTTAAAAGAGGAATCTCTTAAACAGTTTACCAGTTATTTACCCAATCCTATGAAACTAGTACATGTCCACTTTAACAGAAGGGTCAAACCACCAGCAATCAGTTCATCATTATTAAAGTAAGTGATAAAAACAAAATACAAAATCAAACCAAAAGAAAAAGACACATATTCTCTCCCCTTCTGTTAAACCTCAATATCACAGCTCCTCAAATAATGTAGATAAATACATGGCAAAATTATGATTACAACAAAATAAAGAAAAATAAGATACAAAATAGATACAATAGAAAATCACAATCAATATTTCACAGTAGTCCAAGCTGCTTCACTGGAGAAGAATACAAAGTAGTTTAATATACTTGCACGGAGGACAAAAGCGTTCAGCCACTTCTTCAAAACTTGTCATACAGATAATAATCTTTTAAACACTGTTCAAATCAGCGGTGCAAAACCACGACGTCTACAGCCAGTCGTATCCATCGATGAAACAGCAATATGGAGTGGATATATGAAATCAATGAAACATGTATATAAAAGACAGCAGCTGGCGTTCTTTGGCCGCACCTGAAACAAAGCAAAAACAAACAAATGTTTCAAATGATTTCCCCCTTCCAAAAAAAGAATCCACAAGAAAGTGTCTTACTCCCCAAGCGAGACTCAGACTACTCTGAACTTAGGTACCTGCGCTAGATCATCACTTCACGCACACCACATCCACTTGTGTAAGTTGGTTTTATATTCGCACATTGGACATCCGTATTCAATAGCCTTGTTAATCACACTACATTGGACATCAGTGGACTTCACAAGTAAATATACCATTTAAAACAATACTTGCCTATTTGATCGACTTGTGAACAAATGTAGTTGACAATCGTTGGTTGACAATATCATGTCGCTGCTTAAAATTCGCAAACATTAATTTATTGCACATTTATTGGAAAGTCTGAATTCATCAGAAGTCCGAATGTGTGAATATAAAACCAACTTTACACAAGTCACACATGCCTGATACCAAACACATATTTAGACTATGATCTGCGACTATGAAAAAGGCAATAAATCAGGTGACTCACCAGGGGAAAGCAACAGAAAATATAAGCCACAAGACCTTTTCTGCCCACAACATGCACACAGAGGAATCACACTGCCACACTTAAACATGCTTTTTATAAAGCCACTAACATGTGTCGCTGATTGCACCGCACAGGTGTGCTCCATAACAGAACGCAGCTCCACGGCAGTGGGCGTGTCTCCTGAGTTGAGATATACACCATTAAACAAAGAAAACAAATATTAAAGAAACTTAACCTGTCACATATATAAAGTAATTCCAGGTCTCGACCACATTACACTTCCATATCAGTTCACTAAATTACTTCTGTTATCTCAAAGACCCTTACAGTACTGTAAAAAATACTATAAATCACAGACACTGACCAAATATTTCAAATTACTTATTCATTCATGGAATCCTTGCTCTCTCTCTCTCTCTCTCTCTCTCTCTCTCAGATTTTTCATTGTAGTCACTTCACCTCAGACTTTAAAAACTTTATAAAATTCAGTGGCATGTCATCAGTTATTGCTTGACGTATATATTTTTAGATATTTTAAATGACTGATTTTCAGTATCCTTAAAGTCATTTTTAACATTGTCAGTTTGAATTGTGCACTTATAGGTTTATTGTAGGGATAAGAAAAGAAGGTTTGCTCATTCTGCACACTGCACCAAATCGAACGCAAGAGTTTGAAATGACAGTGGAAATACATGTTAATTACTTGAGTCTGAAAATGAACTGAATCTCAGCTCAGTTACCAAAAACATATTAAAAACACTTTGAGGTGTGTGTGTGTGTATGTGGGGGTTGTGTGTGTTTTACAGTAAACTTTACAGACAACATCAAAAAAATCTTCCTCATAATGACATCTGAAAGTAAAGACATCAAAGTTCTCACCTGGAATATTCGTGGCCTGAAAGCAAAACTTACGGACCGTAAAAACGAACTACTGGATATCATTAAACGGTATCATATTGTGCTTCTGCAAGAGGACTCACATTGGTCAGCGAATGATAATAATGAGAGAGACTGGGACATCATCACTAAGGCCTTACAAGAGAACTATGACTTAGTAAAACTAAAAGAAGATCGCGGAGAAAGAACTGACGAGGAGGAGGAAGAGGATGAGGATATGAGGAAGAGGATGAGGAAGAGGATGGGAGAGGATGAAGAGGAGGATGTAGAGGAGGATGTGGAGGAGGAGGAGAAGGAGGTGGAGGAGGTGGAGAAGAAGAAAAGTATATGACATACTTCAAGTCAGACAGCCAAGGGGTTGCCATTATTCAATAAAAGACACACACATCTGAAAGCTTCTTGTGAAGGTGGAGAATATGCTTGTGTTCATGTTGAGATTGACGGTCAGAAGCACACGTTTGTAAGTGTGTACTACGATGCTGATGGTCCTAATCATATGCGTCATCTCATGTTGAATATTTCCACTAGCTTAAAAGAAGTTGATCCTTTTAAACACAGGCTTGTGATTGGTGGAGACTTTAACACAACACTTAACCCTGAACTGGACAAGAAAAAAAAAGCCAAAGCAAAAAGCAAAGATATCAAAGGACATCCTCTACGGAGAAAAGCACTGAATGATTCCTTGAAGAAATTGGAGCTGTCAGATGTCTGGAGAAGAAAGCATCCTACAACACCCCGATACACATACAAACATCACACTGGAACACGGTCCAGATTAGACTACTTTTTCATGTTGGAGAATGAAGTTGAATATGTTAAAGCGTGTAAAATATTACACAAGAAATATGTAAGACGTGGTGACAGATATATAGCTCTGTCTGATCATTGCCCTTTGAAACTTACTCTGAGCAAACTTACTCCTGATATGATTATACCGAAGCTAGAATCTCTTCGATAACGAACAATAAAGAAGAGTAATTAGAAAAAGCACAAGTGTATTTTATATGAAACTAGGTAAATATTTTCTTCTGAATAGTGAATAGTAATTCAGTCTGAATGATTAATGGTAAAACAAACTTGGCTTGCTGTCCTCGAAGGAGGCTCAAACCCAAGTCTCGGCTTGAGTTCAGAGTTAAACCCGCCTATAACAGTAGGTTAGGCTCCTCCCGAACCTAGTTCTTATTACTTAAATATCATCTGCTAAGAATCACCTGAAATGTAATCAAATTATTCAAAGCATTGGAAGTCAACCTGTAATTGTTGTATGTCTGAATCAACATCCTGTTCTTTCTTCTCCTCTTCCCTTTTATAACTGCATGGGAGAAGACTTCTTGATCATCTTATGTAATCAATACTGTAATTATTGCTTTTAAATCTATATTTGCACTCCAATTGATGTGTATAATGTTATTTTATTACCTGTGTGATTATTTTTGCCATTTTACCCTTTTGAGGTATATTATTGCCTTCTGCTTAAATAAGTGGAAACAAGAGCAAGATCAGAGTGATCAGTGTACACATTTATTTTATAGAGAACGAGGGCGATTCGCTCTAGAGGGGCTGCTTGTCTGATGTTTTGTATCAGGTGAGATGAATAAAGATCAGAGAAACTGCCGCCTGCTGTCTGATTCCAGCAACTCCACACAGCTTCACAACACAGAACTGAAGTGTTTTATAACTGCTGTCGCTGGCCACTTTAACATTTAAATACAGGAATAATGGATGACAGCATTAAAAAGAAAATGGAAGACAATGAAAAAAATAATTGTAGGTAGATATATACAGTAATACACAGTTCAGTGTACAGAAATGTAAGTTACGCTACAGTTCATCACAGTTTCAGTTTTGACACTTTTTTTTTGTTAATTGTTTTTAGTGTCATAATTAAGCAGTTAAAGAAAAATATTTGGGTATTGATAAAGAAAATGTACATTTATGAATATTTTGCCATTAAAATAATTACATTTTCTATATATTCTATATTATGATACAATGAGAGAAATAACAGATTATATCACGCAATGTTAAATAAGTCCAATTTAGATTTTGAGGCGAGATATTTGGGAAGGTCAGATGAAAATTCTTTGACAATGGGGCAATTGAAGAAAAGATGATCAACTGTCAGAACTGAATTTACAAAAATTACAATTCAAATGAACATTACCAAATTTACATGTGATTGGTATATATCATGAAAGATTCTTAAGTGCAGTACTTTAATTAACTTTTCAGGTGAGCTGAGATCCTGTTCTGGCTCGTGGACCTTGAACTGATCATATAGACCACTTGAACGTGCTCCTCCTGAACTTTGTTTCTGAAACATCATTTGTCGCTTGCAATCTCTCCAGATGCAGACATGTAACAGGCTGTCAGTTAGCTGAACATATACTAGTTAATTAGTGACGCTTAGCTTACTTTTTACAATCTTTATTTGAATATGATACCTCGTTCTACAGCAGGGGTCTCAAACTCAATTTACCTGGGGCCGCTGGAGTAGAGTCTGGCTCAGGCTGGGCCGCATCAAGTATTCCACAAAAAAGGAGCACAACTGATCCAATCATCTCAATCTTTATTATTAACAGTTCTTCAACATAAATAAGGTCAGCATTGTGTGTGTGTGTGTGTGTGCGTGTGTGTGTGCTAGTTATTATACATAACTAGTGACATGCATAACATGCATGCTGGTTATAACATGGAAAGAGAGAAAAAGAGGGATCAGTTTAATTTACTTTCTTTAATATGGGTTCTATTATGTTGTTCAGATTAGATTTTATTTTTGAATGTTGTTTCTATACATTAAAAAGTCGTAATTGAAATGCAAATGTTTAATAGTATTCTTTTTTTCATAACAAATTAATGCATTTTAAAGATATTGTGAGACATTGTGAGTATGAGTTCATTTAATAATTTAATTACAATTGTTTTCACACCTGTCACAGTCAAAGTCATAGTTAAAACATTTATTTTTTAAAGAGCCATTTGTGAGCTAAAAGAGCCGGGTCTTTTCAGGGAGCTGAGTCAAACGGGCCGGCTCACGAAAAAGAGCCGGAATGTCCAAGTACTTCGTGGTTGGCTTCACAACCGTTGACAACAAACTCCGCCGAAAGCTGTCACGAGATCTATGGTAGCCCATAAGTGATAAATAAAACAAAAGTGCGTGAGCGCGGCATACGTAACGACTCAGCAAAAAGGTGCATTTCAGAATAACTCACAGGCCGCACTAACACTAAACTTTGATGTCAAGTGGGGGGCCACAAAATATCATCCCGCGGGCCTCAAGTGGCCCGTGGGCCGCGAGTTTAAGACCCCTGTTCTACAGTATTAAATCGCTGACAGAGACCCCTCCACTATCAGCCAATCATAGTTAGTAAGTGTGATGACATCATCCATAGCAACAAGGTCAACCCCGCCCTACTTCTTATCTTAAAACTTCTTCTTAGTAAAAGTTGGTCTCAGCAGTTTTGTGATAGGTTTAAGAGGAAACTCTTAGCTAAGAACTTTTGCTGCTATTTAGGAGAAATCTTAGTGGTAAGATCAAATGTTTGTGAATACGGCCCCTGGTGCTTAGTGCTTACATCATCTAGTTTTTAGTTTCTAGAAACATTTATTAGTTCAGAGTCAATTTGCAAAGTTGAATACAACATTGAATGAGTCACATATTAGTTCTGTTGCTTCTTAATTAAACTTATTAATCTTAATTCAAAAAATGAAGAGGCAATACATGACATCATAATAAACCAAATCAATCATGAGTCAAAACATAGCTGACTTTTTACATATTTTCATCCAGACTGTCGTCACATGCTTGCAACATAGTTAATATAAATCCAAGACAGGCAGACAAGCAACAGCAAACACACTTTATTCTACACCAGACAATGAACTGAACTTAAATACACAAAGGTAAATGAGAACAGCTGTGAGGATCGTTAGTGTCCATGTGACTGATGAGTGGCGGTAAAAAAAGAAATGTGAAGTCTGCATACTGAAAATAACTGCTCCAATAAATAATTTATTAATAATGCAACCTTCGACCAACAGGGCCGATTCACAGAAACATCTAAGGCTAAAAGTAGCTCCTAACTTGCCGATTTAGGAGGAAAACACTTAAAAATAATGGGCGTGTCGTCCTAATTTTAGGAGTTCTAAATTTTGCTCTAAGAGTATTCACAAGCATTTTAGCACTAAACTAGCTCCTAAATCTGTGAAACGTTAGGAGTAGTCAGAGGACTCTTAAGTCACAAGACTAAATCACAAACAGTCCTAATCCGTCCAAAGACACTGAACACATTGAGGCAATAGCGATAGAGCCTTGGGTGCTGAACCTTTTTCATAAATGCAATACATTTTGATTTTAGATTTGAATATGATGAGACGCCAAAAAAAAACTTTAACAAATAAATAAATATTGTCGGATTACCTGGCAGTGGTTTTCATGAGTTCACACTTACAAATGATTGAATAGAGTAAAAAAAATAATAATAATAAAAAAAAAAATAAAAAAAAAAAAATATATATATATATATATAATATATATATATATATATATATATATATATATATATATTATATTATCTATATATATATATATATTATATAGGTATATATTGTATAACTGTATAACTAGTTTTCTTAGTGACACTTAGCCTACATTTTAAACCTTTATGGCAAAAATATGGCAACATTTTATTAAAAAATATTTATTTGAATAGGCAACATTTGTATTTTAAACCTTATTTTAATATAGAAACATGACACTCATTCTACATATTCTATGATTAAATCGCCCTCCCCCATCAGCCAATCACTGGTGTTTACTCCATAGCAACGAGGTCAACCCGCCCTTACTCTTAGCTTAAGACTTTTCCTTTGTAAAAGTTGGTTCAGCAGCTTGTGAATAGGTTTTAAGAGAAAACTCTTAGCTAAGAACTTTTACTGCTATTTAGGAGAACTCTTAGTGGTAAGATCCAATGTTTGTGAATACGGCCCTGTGTACCAATCTACTCCATGCCTTCTGTCCTCTGATTGATGGTTCATACTATTTTTTTATCAAGTAAAGTCTTTTTACTCATAATGTTGTTAAATGTATGATAAACATTTACTGGACGAAGAAAGCATTTTTTTTTTTTTTTTTTTTACACCATTTCTTTTTTATGTTAAAAATGAAAACCTTTTCATGTTATGTAAATGTCAAATATGACAGGCTTTTAGGGAAATTTATTTTTCCATCTATCAGTTATCATTGAAGTGCATATATGAGCTTAAAACCCAGATGTATAAATATGATGCTCAACAAAAAACACATGCATATACTGTATATACACAAGTTTGCATGTATTTTTCATCATATTTCATATTATCAGTACACACACACACACACACACGTCGGGTTCGCTATCTTTGTAGGGACTCTCCTTAGATGTGATTTTTATACCATACAAACTATATAGTCTATCCCCCTACACTGGGATAAACACACACACACACACACACACACAGCAGCAGCATATTTATACATCTGGGTATTATCCATCTGAATATATACTCAGCCCGCTGCTTTTTACCCTGTTGACCCATGATTGTGTACCAAATCACGACACAACAGTAGTGGGCCTCATTACTAACAACTATGAATCCAACTACACAGTCCCGGCGTGATGGGCAGGGATTGGGGGGCCTGGCCCGCCCTGTGAGTCAGTGCCCGCCCTGGACGAGTCGACAACTGCACGTCTCACCAACTACCAGTCCTTGATTTTTTTATCAATAGGCTACTGTCATCAAAAGTTATCATTTTGTATCATAACTACTGGATAAAAATAAAAATGTGTTTGGTTTGTCCATAGTGAGCGCAGAAATGTTTGGTTGTGTGCTAAGCATACCGCTGCTGCTTAACGTTAGCGGTCGTTTTTTAAACAACTATGCTGAGCTATCTCGTGTGACAGTGACTGAGGATATACGGCGTTTCTTTAATCAAAGACCTCCAAAGTTGGCAGGAGAGATCAGCGAGGTAATGCTAAGTGAAAGCCCGAGTGTTGCTGCGCTTCTGCTGTGATCTTTTTTTGAACAATTTTCGCTGCTAAAACAGAACAAAAACAGTCAATATGCTTCTAAAATGTAAAAAATTCATATTAATTACTTGTTTATAGAACTGCCATATGAAATCAGTGTCAATTTTCAGTCGTGATGGTATTATTCGGCACTCTTGGTCATGTGATGTTGCTCAACTGTATCATATATGTCATAAATATAAAAACTCCACATTTTGAATTTTTACTGCAGTATTCAGCCGCGGCTCATCTGGGTGGGGCATAGCCCAACAAAATATTCATCCAAACATAGACTGAAATAATAATATATTATAAAGTGTCCAGCATTCTGCAACGAATATTTTTCAGATTTTCCAGTCATAAAGTGAGCAGGTATTATGGAGTCAATATAATGCCACATATGTACTCAAAAAAATAAAGTTTTGCAAACAAAAATTATGTATTGAGGAAAATAAATGTGCTTTTTGCAAACAAAAATAAAGAATTGCAAAAGAAAATAAAGTATAGGGAGAAAAAAATGAAGTTTTGCAAACAAAAATAAAGAATTGCAAAACATAAATGAAACGGCACAAAAAGCAATGATTTTGCAATACATATTTTTCATGGTCATATCTATTAATTTATTTGCAACGCTGCTTTTATTTTGTGTGTCAGTCTAGTTTGAGCTTGCGGTGCCGTTTTCCCTTTGCGCTTCATTTTTCTGCGCATCTCGTTTTGTGGCACTGTTTTGACTTGATCAGATATTCCAGCGAAACTGCCGCCTGCTGTCCCGTTTCTGTTTCCAACAACCACAACACAAAGATTTTCATAACTGGCGTCTCTGGCTGCGCATCACGCTGGACATCACATGTCACCAGTTACAACAACAAGGAGCTGATAACATCTGATGTTACTTTATTTGGCTTTCTTTGCCACAACAAATGTGTTTTACAAACACACAGTTACAGCGGGCAAAGAAAAGCTAACACAAGAAGTACGAGGGCCAAGATCCCAACTAAAGTTGATCATCATAATGGAACATCAACATCTAAACCTCTGTTAATTCTCAATAATAACTTCTGTAAATGTCTGACAGAAATAAAGTCAGTCTGGTTAGTAATAAGTGAAGCTGGTAATGCTGTTTGTGGAGATGTTTAATCCTCCTCTGCTGAGATCTTGAGAGATTTAATGTCTTTTACTTGCAGTTGATTTTTACCAAATGCTCAATCGTCAGTTATTTGATTACTTCATTATCTCACTAATTTGAGTACTTTTTCGTTTCTCTTAACATTGTGGAGACTGACCTCATATAAACACGGATCAGTGTTCACTGAGGATTTTGCTGTGTAAGTTGTACATTTCAGCATCTATCCAAACAGAGTTTTGTAACTGTAAAAGTTTTTGTGTTTTATTTTTTACATACAAACATGAAAAAAGGTCTGCAATAATTGTTTTTAATAATTATTACAAGTATGTAAGTATGAGTATTTTTATATCTGTGTCTAAGGGCAACACAAGTGGCTCAGTGGGAAACACTGTCTCCTCACAACAAGAAGGTCTCTGGTTCGAGTCACAGCCTGCACCGCCACTCACCCTCCTGTCAAGGCTCCAGGATGCCTGACACGCCTAGCGGGAGGGGGTAGTACAGTCAGGATCACCAGTCACTAAATTTCCCCAAAACCCTCCCTGATTAACACCAGCACACACTTCCCAATCACCTGTCTGCCATCATCCTCATCAACTCTCCATAAAAGCCAGCACCACACACACAGGCCTGGTCTGGTCTTGTCCTTACTAACTTAGACTAAGTATATTGTTGCTCGCTTCTCACCTGGATCTACTTACCTGTATTCTCTCCCTGTGCTCCATTCATCTGTTCCTGCTTTCCTGGATTCCCATCTCCTCCATTATTGTCTGCTCAACTCCTACAAAGATAAGAGACATTATCATCATCAGCAATCATCAAGGTGTGTGTGGTGCCCTTACTGATTATTCCAGTTTGCATAGATTCGTCGACATGACTAATTTTTCTGTATCACATGGACCAGACAAGTAATTTAACAATATCACTTCATAAAAAAGACCACGCGTCTGCGCACATACACATTCAAAGGCACAAACTTATAGATTAATAAAGATAAACACGTAAATGAACGGCAAGAATGCATTAAAGAACTTCAGTCACTCTGTCAATTAGTTTAACTATGATCACTGTGAAGCTGCTTTGAAGCAATCTTTATTATGCAAAGCGCTATATAAATGAAGATGACTTGACTTACCTGTCTGGACTGTTTCTATCCTCATCCACTGTGGTTGTTGCGATTTGCTTTATTTCACCCTCTTGGATTATAAACTGTTTCATTTATTGTACTCACCGTTCTCCTGAGTCTGTGTTTCATAACACCTGAAAGGTGAAGCACACTATTACTAAAGCCCTATTCGTACGGGATTAGTTTTACATGGGGAGGTTGAGTAAAGTAATTTTACCTCAGGACGTCTGTAATATTGATTGGCCAATTCGCACGGGACAAGACATCTCAGTAAAACTAGCAGAAGTGGGAGGGGTAACTCGATTTATGTACCGCCGTCACCTCCCTGTCGTCATGTGGGTATATGTTGCTTCCTGATACCATGTGCGCAAACACATATAATGTAACTATACAAAGTATAACAGTTAATCCCGTTCGAATAGACCCGCTGTAAATATGTACGGTAAAATTCCGTCATTTCCTGTTTAAAACTAGTTTTCTGCGCATTTTTCAAGCATGGAAGCACTTGAAGAAACATTCATTTGTGTTGTAGGTGGTGGGACAAGACTGTGGCAAACCTCAAGTATTTTCTACATACCATTCAGAGCAAAAAGAAGATCGAAAGCACTTGTCAGAGGCACAAAACTAATTTTAGCTTTAGCTAAGTGCCTATTACCATCATATTCCAATCAGAATTTAATTCATGAATCGGACCTAACTGTTATATATAGTTAGCTATAATTATATGTGTTTGCGCACATGGTATCAGGAAGCAACATATACCCACATGATGACAGGGAGGTGACGGCGGTGCGTAAATCAAGTTACCCCTCCCACTTCTGCTAGTTTTACTGAGATGTCTTGTCCCGTGCGAATTGGCCAATTAATATTACAGACGTCCTGAGGTAAAATTGCATTACTCCACATCCCTATGTAAAACTAATCCCGTCCGAATAGGGCTATAGTCGCAGTAATCTTTACTGACATTGTCCGGAATGATTACCAAGATGGCACATTCGGATGGGACTAAAATCACTGAGAAGCTCTGGTAATAATTACTTTACCCCCACCTCCCCATGTAAAACTAATCCCATCCGAATAGGGCTATAGCCATAAGTAATCTGTAGTGAGCTCCAACTCACTAACTCTTGTCATTTTATGGAATAGAGCTCCACCTTTTGCTGCCAAAACAGCCCTGACCCATCGAGGCATGGACTCCTCTAGACCCCTGAAGGTGTACTGTGGGATCTGGACCAAGATGTTAGCAGCAGATCCTTTAAGTCCTGTAAGTTGTGAGGTGGATCCTCCATGGATCGGATTTGTTTGTTCAGCACATCCCACAGATGCTCGATTGGATTGAGATCTGGGGAATTTGGAGGCCAAGTCAACACCTCAAACTCGTTGTTGTGCTCCTCAAACCATTCCTGAACCATTGTTGCTTTGTGTCAGGAGCATTATCCTGCTGAAAGAGGCCACAGACACCAGGGAATACCGTTTCCATGAAAGGGTGTACATGGTCTGAACAATGCTTAGGTAGGTGGTATGTGTCAAAGTAACATCCACATGGATGGCAGGACCCAAGGTTTCCCAGCAGAACATTGCCCAAAACATCACACTGTCTCTGCTGGCTTGCCTTCTTCCCATAGTGCATCCTGGTGTCATGTGTTCCTCAGGTAAGAGACGCACACACACCCGGCCATCCACGCGATGTAAAAGAAAACGTGATTTAACAGACCAGGCCACCCTCTTCCATTGCTCCGTGGTCCAGTTCTGATGTTCACGTGTCCACTGTTGGCTCTTTCGGCAGTGGACAGGGGTCAGCATGGGCACCCTGACTGGTCTGCAGCTATGCAGCTCCATACGCAACAAACTGATGCACTGTGTATTCTGACACCTTTCTATCAGAACCAGCATTAACTTCTGGAGCAATTTGAGCTACAGAAGCTCATCTGTTGGATCGGACCACACGGGCCAGCCTTCGCTCCTCACGTGCATCAATGAGCCGTGCATGACCCTGTCTCCAGTTCCCCACTGTTTCTTTCTTAGAGCACTTTTGATAGATTCTGTGTTGAAGAGATAATCAGTGTTATTCACTTCATGTGTCAGTGGTCATAATGTTATGCCTGATCGGTGTACATTGTCTGATGAATAACATAAATGACATTCCAATCTGGAAAAGCCCATAGTAAGCCCAAAGCCCATTGTATGCCTGGATCATCAGTCATCAGTCGTTTAACGTTTTTATTGTAAACCGCTGGCAAATATTGCTGTATTGCCATGTCATGTTCTTCTGCTCTCATCTAACCTCAGATTCCTCAAGCTGTGAGTAGGCGGGGCTAAAGCTCCAAATGGGCGGCACATTCCTCTAGAGCCTCTGATTGGTTAAATTATCACAGTGATAGAAAGATGAAGACAGCAAGCTGTGAAAGCTGAATTCACTGTTTGAACATCATCTACAAATGTTGTCATCTACATGTCAATCAGTGAATACTGGCAGGAAAGACAGAGGCCCCGTCCACACGGAGATGCATTTTTGTGAATACGCACAAATTTTGTATAGGATAGGCATTTCATCCACACGGATCTGGTGTTTTCTGAAGGTGAAACCGCTATTTTTTGAAACCGGGTCAAAGAGTGGATAAATCTGAAAACGCCATCTTGGCATTTTCGTGTTGACAGCCAATCCATATATTTTGTGAAACGATGATGTCATCACCCCACGTGTCGACCCTAGTCAGACGGCGCTAGCAGCACATAACAGCAACAACAGCAATAGCAGACTCTAGATGCTTGTGTTCCTGCTGCAGAAAATACTGAGCCAAAATAAAGCGTTATTTCTAAGCTTTACTATAGTTTTTTCCAAGTCTTATTTGTTGCTTAAAGTGCATCTCTGTGGCAGAATTACAGCGCCACATACTGGTCGTTTCAGTGGTTTCCTGTGGACGCAGATATTTGAGAGAAGGGTAAAAAAAGATTGGATAGGGAAAGATCTGGCTTTGTGTGGACGTAGCCAGAGAAAGAAATGAAAGAGAAAGTGGTTTAAGAGAGAAAGAAGTTAAAATAGTGTTACACTTTTCAAGAATGAGGCAGTGCTCTTCCTTTGTGCAACACATTTATTTCTGTATAAAAGTATGAAAAAGACAGGTTAGATCAGGAACACTATGTAGCGTGTACACTCGAACTCACTCATTACATACCGAGCGCTCTTTCACTCTACTAGCGTCAGCTTTTCTAACAGTATCAAAAATTATGTCTCAAAGTGCAAGTATTTATGCATATTCATATCCTTAAAATTACCTTTTCTAAACCCATTAACACCATAACACAATAACCCTAAACATGTTCAACACTCACTTTTACGCTGTGCAGAGGCAAGTATAGTTAATAACATTAAAGTATCACATTACACTCTGTTAACATAAATACAGGCGAGTAATGTGCAAACTCTATACTCAAACATTGAAAATTACAACTCAGTATATAGCTACATTACTCCAGCATTTTAAATTGTATAAACCTTAGTGCTCTTTTTATCATTTTATGAATTACTTTAATCACAGTTTTAACCCAATACCAGTTTCTATATTTTAACATTACATCTTCAGCAAATAGATAATAAAATCATTAACACACTGAGTCTGATTTCTTATTAATAATACACCCTGAAATGCTCTTTTTTCAGTTAATGGCTGATGGAATGACTCTCCATAAAGTTAACACGTGAGTGGGGTGATTATAGGCCTATTCACACGTGTGCGTTTTAGCTTCACTTTTTTTAACACTGCACACGACCATTTCAGGTTCTTAAACATCGATTTAGTACATCACCCATCACTTGTCTCACATTTTCGTGTGAATCATGGTATTTTTAAACACTAACTATACTGATTTTCACTCTTGCAGAAAGTTACAATCTTTTATCAGGATTGTTAATATGATTGTCCGCCATTTAGGTGCAAAAACTCTGAACCACGTAACATTGAACATCTCAATATATTTCTCGCAAGAACTACAGTTTTATAAGCACATAATACTGTTGTGATTTACTAGAGGGTGAATTTTCGTCAGCTTACCTGTATAAAAGTATGAAAAAGACAGGTTAGATCAGGAACACTCTATGTAGCGTGTACACTCGAACTCACTCATTACTGAGCGCTCTTTCACTCTACTAGCGTCAATCCTCAGCCTAGTGTAATGCTTAGGGTGCCCTCTATTGGTGAAGCTGAGTTTCACAACAATAACACTTTTCTAAAATACATCGCAGCAGTATTATCACAATTGTCACTGTAATTCTTATTATCAGAACTCCCTTACCGGAATCAAAATTTAAAGGGGCAATATATGGGTCATTATACGAAACGTGCCATTTTGTGTCCCTCAGAAAAAAAAAGCTCTGTAAATCTTAATAACACCATAAAACAAATAAAATATTTTTATTTAGTTTCCATAATATGTCTCATAATATAGAATAAATTAATTTCTGTTTCTTTTGTTTTTAAGGATTTTAATCACATTTTGTGCAAACCATCTTGCAGAAATGTTGAAAATGGCCTGTCCCTCAGTATGATTTTTCTACTTCTACTTGCTATCGAGCCAAAAAGTCAACTATCATAAAAAAACATATACTTGTATAAAGCCTAAGTGTCAATTCATTCATGAATGGATTTTATTCTTAACATGTGTCAAATTTTAAAAAAAACACAATTTAGTCGGTACCTAGGTTCTCGTCAACCCTGTTACTTTTTATAAAAACCCCTCTTTAAAGATAATCGACTGTTCCAAAAGTTGCAATCAGTTCAGGAAGTGACATCATCTGCCTTTCATGAAGTTGATGGTAGAAGACAAGTAAGTGTTCTCTTCTTTTTAATTAATTTTCTTGAGTTTATGTATGTCTGAAAGACAGGGACACGCTCATTGTGTCAGCCCTGTTACCAGAAAAGCATACGTTAAAAAGTTATTTGTACATATTTAACATGTACATATAACAACATTTTAAGCCTCTCATTAAGGTACGTAATGTGGTGTCATTACCTATACCTCATGGCTATAATGGCCGCCAATAACCTTTTTCGTCAACCCTGTTACCGTCACCCTGTTACCATTCCAGGGTAACAGGGTTGACACAAGTATGCTTTTGTGTGTCTTACCCATGTTGTATACCCAAGAAGGGTTAAATCAAGGGCAACTGGACTTGTTACTTCCATTTTTGAAGATATTGCCTCTCATCCAAGGGGTTTCTTCAGTTCTAAATGACTAATGGGAGTGCCAGGTATTTAACCTCTGTGGGGTTGTCACCCCTGAGCCAACCCTTCTTGGATAACAATGACCTGGATGACTGAGAATTTTAACAGACATACTTTTTCTTACTAATAGTATTTACATATATGGAGCGGCGGTGGCCGTTATCCAACTTAATTAAATGTTTTTTATTTAAATACAAAGCAAAATGATAGTGGAGGCATAATTTAAACGTAGTGGTGTCATATTCATTCCTAATCATCCTAACCACTCTGTCATGGCAACATCACAAGACTACTTTTCGCCTCGACGAGAAATCTCGTCACATTTTAGTCTCGCAAGATCTCGAGACACGAGATATCGTCACACCCCTACTTAGGGCTGGGTGATATATTCGCATGCGATTGTCACAGGCATTTCGTCAGTAAAGACGGTTCCCTGATTACCGCTAAATCGCCATCACCTGCTTTCAAATGGAGCGGCATTTAATAGACAGAGCCGTAGATCACTGACAAGCTAAGCAATATCGCGTTCATTATCGCAGATGAATCGCCTTCGATAATAAACGCGATATTGCGTAGATTGTCAGTGAACTACGGTTCTGTCTATTAATGCCGCTCCATTTGAAAGCAGGTGATGGCGATTTAGCGGTAATCAGTGAACCGGCTTTATTGATGAAATGCGTGTGACAATCGCATGCGTTATATCGCCCAGTCCTACCCCTACTACATAATATTCAGTTATAGTAATAGCGCCACCCATTGGCACAGGATGTGACTTGTTAAACACTGTGATGCAACATACTAAATATACCGTGCTAAACATGCTACAACAATCTAAATCATGCTAGCAACACTTAGCTGACTGCTAAAGCATGCTATTATCGTCCGAAACAGGAAGTTGTTGTAACTCAAGCATACAATGTCCAATCTGCCAAACTTTGAAAGTGTCCTGCCTGAAGACATCTAAAACTCGGCAAATTTTTTTGTTCCTTTACCGAGTCCTTTTGCTCCGGTCCTGAGTGCCAGTACTTAAAACGTTGTTGTGGACATAGTTGAGGACTAACGACTGTCTGCTGGGCGGAAATGGTTGACAAAAGAAATCGCTGCATCACCAGTCACCTTCAGGATAGAATCAGAAATGGCCACTCGAAATGTCGATATGTGTCTAATCTTTAAACCCAATTTCTCTAGACATAAGATTTTTCACCAGTTTACTTACTCCATGTTCAACACACTCACCAAATGCCTACATAATCATTATATGACTGCATTTTGTTTTTCTTTTTTATAGTGGCCTTTAGTAAGTGATCGTTAGTGTTTTGCTTATTCCTGTTAAGGCCAAACATGTTCAATTGGCATTTAATTGCAATGCAATGTTAATGTTTTAATAACCAATTGGTTTACATTTAATCCACAGAATCATCATCATTTTTCATCATTTTTATGCTAAAATATCTCAATAGAGCTTTATACAAAATATGCTGATTATCATGTTGAATTAAAGGTTATGAATGTCCAATTAAGACTCCATACAACCATAACTGTACTCAAACAGCGGTATAAACCAATACGTTAACTGTTGTCACCCTGTTACTGATGTGTCAACCCTGTTACTTGTATATATTTTAATATCAGTTAAAAAATGAAAATAAAAATGTAATCAATGAATGTAAATGTTTAGTAAGAGAGGCTATATCCACTCAAAGTTGATTGAGGTGTTTTATTTTTGTTTCCATACATTTTCTTAAACAGAAGATGCTGGGAGAGTGTCATTTGGAAATGAAAGTATTCATCCACTAAAAAAAGAAAACTTTCAATATTCTCAATCACAAACACTCTTAATGTAACCGGGGGTTTATCTTTCACAGTATATCAGATTTGTTCTATATATGTATTTAAAAACCTTTCAAAAAGTAATTAATATGTCAGTAACAGGGTGACCAAACACACACATTTACATTGGTATAGAAAAATAAAAAAAAATAAGATAGCCTGAGATGGCCGGCACATTTTCCTGAGAGGTAAGGATCTACTTTCATCCAAAAAGGGCTTAAAGATTTTCAAACAGTACTTTGAAAATCAAACATTAAAAGTGGGAAATGGCACGTTTTCGTATAATGACCCATTTACGTGTGTCTCTTAAAGGAGCAATAAACACTCAGGGCTACAATAGCACTGAAATCAAATGAAAGAATCTTTTACTCTAGTGACGTCACATCAGGAGGGAGCGATGGCACTGTGTACATACTGAGATTAAGATGTTTTCTGTGCTGCTGATTTCCATTATTAAAGAGTTGATATTTTGTTGCTATACTCTTCTTCTTTGCACATTGTGTTTGTTGGCCATTATATTTTCTTACAGCACTCATGACACAATGAAGAGATATTGTGTTAATGTAGACACAGACTGCACCTTAAATATTGTGTTGTGCAGAAACATGTTATCAGTCACTGACAGTAACAAAGCTGAAAGAACATGGAAACAAATGATGAGTAAAACTAAAATGCAAATGCTGTGGTGGATTTTTCCCGTGAAGCCGCTATGGAAATACAACAACTGTACAAGCTCTCTAGCACATTCAAATTAACACACTTCCAAAGAATTACAGAAACTAGTAGTGAAATAAACAAATGGTGTGATGAACTGAATAAGAGCATATATAATAATCACTTTGTTTAAAGACGGACAGAAACATCAGACCAGGACGAAACCCACGACCTCTAAAGTAAGAACAGCTTCATTCTTAACCACAATTAGACTTGAGATGTTAATATGGTCCTAATGATTGTGAATCGAGTTATGCTACTAAATTAATATATTTTTTCATACTTTTGTTACACCTTTTATTACACCTACGCTCTATTTTCAGATTTCTTCTTCAGAAATGGAGCAAACTCTATATTTGATTCTTCTTCTCATTGGTGAGTGTTTGTTGTGTTTATTAGTGTTTTATAGTTTTCATCAGTTTGACTCTGTTTATAAAATCATTAAATCCAACCCCTCTCTTCACAGCTCTCTGCTCCGTATCTGAATGTGTTCAGCGTCAGTATCACTTTATAAACATGACGAAGACCATGACTGAAGCTCGGAGATACTGCAGAGAGAATTACACAGATCTGGCCACTGTTGACAACATGAACGACATGAATGAGCTGAAGAAGAGTGTGAATGATGGAGGTGTTCAGTATGTCTGGATTGGGCTGCAGAGGACGGGTGTTAATAAATGGCAGTGGTCTTCAGGTGATCCTGCGCTCTATCTAAACTGGAGACCTGGACAACCTGATGGCACAGCTGAGTGTGCTATGATGAAAATGGACAGTGGCATGATTATCCATGCAGTAACAGCCTGACTTTCATCTGCAATTCATCTAACAACGGTGAGTTCAGCTCCCTACAATGACAACAAACATGAATTTATATTAAAAAAAAATACACATATACTGTACAAAATTTTAATGCAATACTAAATGTTTTACTTTTTAATCTGGTCATAAATACAGGGGAGACTGTGGATATCTGTCCACTTTCAACTTCTGTTTACAAAATAAACCAATAATGAACACATGTTGATCTTTTGTTGTTGATAACTGTAGGAATCTGACATTAGAGAGCCTAGTTAATTATTTTTCAGCAAACTTTATACTGTAAATTATAAATTCAAAAATATCAAACCATTGTTTTGATGAACATAAATTGTAATGAATTAATGAAATGCATAAATTTCAAGGTAAAGACATACAGCAACTTACCCATCTTGATATTTATGGACAAAATTCTTGTCCTGAGAATAAAAGAACAAAAATCTTAACACAAACCCGTAAGAATATCATTAGATGAACTTTGTGTGGACTCACATAGACACACTCTTCATTACAATGTAAAAAACATTCAGACAAGAAACAAGATCAACACTTTATTACCATTGCAACAATATTTAATTGTATATATTATTTGTCTAAAATCCAAGATTTTGAATGAATTTTTTTCTGACATATTTTTAAGAACTGGTTAATGATCATATTAATATGCAGTGTAGCATCTTCATCTGTTTGATGTTTCTCTCATTCAGCTCTTTGTGTCTGAATCCAGTTTTCTAGAGAAATGTGTTTGGAAACAATGTGGAAATAAAAAGTTATATCATGATCACGAAAATTCACAAATGTTACTTAATGCTGTATGAGCAAAAAGTCAGTCGACATGTGTTTCTGATGCTTCCATCGCTGCTCCTGTTTACATCCAAACCATAAAGCTGAGAATAATGAACTGATTCATGAATCTGTTTGTTGTTCTTAAAGTGAGCACAGGACTCGCCTTTGTCAATCAGATGAAGAACTGGAGAGACGCTCAGAGTAACTGCACAGAATCACATTGCTCTGGTCAGTGGGAGGAACCAGAATGAATCAACAGCTTCAGAAGTTCATCAATGATAGTCCACATATCTGGTATGTCTGGATCGGTCTTTTTCAGAGACTCTGGCAGTGGTCAGATCAGAGTACTCCTCTTTCAGATATTGGGAGGCTGGTCAACCTAATAATAATGGAGGTGGTGAAAATTGTGTCATAATCAAGCAGTCATCTTCTGAACATGTCATAACACCTATTGCTTTAACCAATACCCTTTTGTGTGTCATGAGGTGAGTCAATATCCTCACAAAACACACATCCATCACCTCCAGATAGCTTAAAGTCACACTACAATGTCTGACCGTACAAATTCCTCCACAGTGTTTGTTCTGCATGTTGTTTTTGATCCAGTCCTCCTCCTCTATGGTTGGTTTTGTGTCCAATACAACTGATCCTGATCAAATAGAATCTGAACCGTGGCCTAAAGCTTCTGAATACTGCAAGACAGAATCACATGTTGAATCTGGTCTCGGTGTCATTCCAATAAGATTCAGCGTCGTGTGATGAATGTGGTTAAACAGGCGTCTACTGAGGCGGTGTGGTTGGGTTTACACAACTTCTGCAGTCTGAACGTGTGGATCTGGGTGAGAGGAGACACTGTGTGCTATCAGAACTGGGCTCCAGGAACGGAGTAGAACCGGAGACTGTCGCCTCAGGAAGAGAAAAGGAGCAGTTCAGTCTGGAGGATATCAGCGCTGGACTCGCCTCCTGAAACTCAAGCACACTCACTCATCTGCAGCAGATATTACGAGTGAATGTTTTTGTTTTTTACTTACATTCATGTTTCACACAATCTCTTCATTTTTTTCTCTTATTTAACTTGTATTTGTTTTAGTAAGTTCTGATGATCTGCCACTGCTAATTTTAAATCATCATGGCATATATGATCTTTTTTAAAATGTGTTAACATTATGTTTATATTCTTTAGATGTTAAGTGTGTTTTTAAATCCTCTGTAATCTTGTGGTGGTTACATCTCTTTATATGTTCACTAATCTTATCAGATCAAAACTGGTTTAATGTGAATCTGTGAGCAGCATCTCTTCGAAAAATGCAAAGCATTAATGATTCCACAAATGCCATTTCAACAAAATTAACAAAACAAAACATACAAGTTTATAGAAAAATATCCCAAAATTCAATACACAATGCCCATCAAGGGTCTCTTTAGCGCAGACCAAAACCTTGGCAATAAAAAGAAATCCATTACTTCAAAAATTGGAAGTTCGTTTCATCCCATATCAAACTAATTTGTTGTGCAAATCACAAATTTCAGTATTACTGGATCGCAATTCAGCATGAACAAGTCTTGACTGAGTTTCAATTCATCATATCTTATCCTAAGAGTCCCATACTCACTTAGCCTTTAAAGATCCTTAAGAAGTCCATTAACCAGCCTGATCAATCAGTTTTTCCCTTTGCCGCGTTCATAAAGAGTTCTTTCAGCCCTTCAGACAACATTTCCCAGTCCCATGGACCGCAACTGACAAACCATCATGAGAATAAAAAAATATATACTTGTTTGGTCTTGATCAGTCAGTCATTAATCACATGGGAGGACAGACTAGGATCATACCATTGTGTGAAAGAAGGAAGGGGGACACGCTCTGAAAGATGGAGTGGTAATGTGGTAATGATCCCGGTAATGAGTTGAAACTGCAGGTGGAGAGTAAAACTGCTTCAAATGTCTGTTTTGTTGGCTATAGGCTCCTGAGTGCATATAATGTAAACAACACGAACGTAGTGAATTCATAAATTCATTATTCATCTTCATACGCTATATATTCATTATAGTGATTCAAAAGTTATCCATTGATAATGTGATGGTGTATTGTGTGTTTAAATACAGTTGTTTAGCTGACCAATGATAGCTTGTAGATGATCTCCACACAAAAGCTGCGCGTGCTCGTCACTTTATCTCCTCTCACAATGACACGCCTCCAGACACTCGGCTGTTTTCGGAAATACTCGGTACAGCTTATGTATCTTTTATAAATATGATTAAACTACAGACTTTTTGGAGAAATGAAGGATGCACTACTACTCTATAGGAACTCAAGATTAACATGAGATTGGCAGAAACTGTGTCTGATAACCCCCCTTTAATCTAATTAATTGCAAATTTATCAGACATCAAATTTGGCTGAGAAATTATCCCCTAAAGATAATTTTAAGTCAACAAATAGATATTGAAAAAAGT
>JAOTNS010001461.1:0-119563 GCA_028476615.1 Culter alburnus
AGCTGTCAGAGCAAACACAGGTACAAGCAAACTTCTCTCTCTCTGTGGAAACTGGTGAAACTCCTTTAAACCTAAAGAATCAAGCCAAAGCTCTGCTTTTGTGATTTTCCTCAGGTTGCGATGTTTAGTTAGTATTTGGGACTATCTTCATAACTCATATCAACTCCGCGAATGTGTGTGTGTGTGTGTGCGTATGTATGTATGTGTGTGTGTATTTAGCCTTAGTTTCTTGTAATCATTAGAAGTAGTCAATAAAGCTTGTTTTGATTTTCACATATACGAGTTTCTTGCGTGTCAAATTACTGCCTTAAACTTAAAAGATCAAGTTACCTCTTGCTTATAATAATATAATAATTATAATAATAATAATAATAATAATCATAATAAAATATTGTTACTGTTGGCCGCAGAATAATATTTTATCCAGAATTGGTAAAATACTCTAACCTCAATTTTTGCTGGACGAATAATTGATGGTGTTAAATATTAATTCTGAATCATTTACAGTGAATCATTTACAGTTGATTCAATTCTTATTCCCTGTAACAATTAAATTGAGCTAATAAATAGGCTAAGTCCTTACACCGGGCTTTTTTACAGTATAATACTGGCAACACTGTTGCCAGTGATTTACTATTGATTGTACAGTTATTTACTGTAATCTACAGTATGTTACTGTAAAGATACCATGCACTAAATTAAACTCGTGTTAACTCATTTCATTTGCAGAAACCAACTGCCTCAAAATGTCAGACTGCCATTTAAATTTACAAGATAATTTTTATTACATGCTAATAATATGAGCATTATTATTACTATTAACTTATTTCTTTAGAGTTCACTTAAACCATTTTAAATAAAAGATTTTCACTGCATCAGCAACTACACGGTCACCATCTGTTAAATAAAACAACATACAGCATATCACCAACGCCTCTTGATCTTCTCCTAAACTTAAGTGCAGGCTCTACTCTTCAGCACAATGGTGACCCACAAACTCAATTTTACAGTAAACTACTGGCACAGTGTTGCCAGTATAAAACTGGCAACAGTGTTGCCAGTATATAACTGTTTTTTAACTTACAGTTTGTAACTGTTAAAATACATTTTGTGGGTGTGTCTTTTTATCTTAGACCTTTAACCCTTTCAACCCCACAGGAACATCCTCTAGTGTCCACACTACAGAGTAAAAGTAACATTGACGCTGTGTTGCAGTGAGATAATTAAGTTAATATTTAAGTGATGACTGAGCATTAATGATGAACACTGCTGTTGATATCAAAATCAGCACATCAATCTCAACAATGGTGGCAATAAAAAAAGGACCATTCAGCTGCATAATTTATTCATGCTGCAGTGCATGCTGGGAGTTTTGTACTATGCTGGCATCCAGCATGCATTGCAACATTAAACTTTTGGATGTCACCATTGTTGAGATTCATATTCTGATTGTTGATGTCTCTGCTGTGCAAGTTATGCAGAAACTCAAAATATTGTATGCATTATGAGACAAGGCAAGGCAAGGCAATTTTATTTGTATAGCACATTTCATACACAATGGTAATTGTGGTGCTTACATAAAAAAGAATAATAAAATAGAACTAAGGAATAGAAATAACAGTAAAAACAGAGAATTTTGCTATCTGGATGGAAGAGCTAGGAAGTCTTAGGGAGTTTGTTGTTGTTATTGTTGTCCATCAGAGTGGATCTAAACGGATCTATCCATCAGAGCGGATCAGAATGGATCTTCCTCACACGACAGGACTGCTACCTGTTAAGGCACTTCAAACTGATAAACACAGTTTCAATCTCCCCTTTTGCCAAGACACCTCAAACTGCACCACACAGCCCTAATCCCCCTTCCGGAGATATCTTATCTATGCAACGCAGTTCAAATTTCCCCTTTGGAAAAGTGTCCTGACTGTAATCCAGAGATATCTTAACCATGCACTACAGCTTAAATTTCCCCATGGATTGTCCCCTTATCCAAATTTACCAAATTTACCAAATTTTAACCTAATCACTTTCTTCCTAATTCTCCCAGCTCTTTCAACCAGACAGCAATATTTAAAATGCATTAAAAGTCAGAATAACAAGATGATACATAAAAGATATAAAATACATTAAAAATGAAATAAAAACAGGAAAAGGAATTAAAAGAATAAAAAGATAATACGTATAAAATAAAGTGCAAACAGTTCGGACATAGCACAGTGCTCAATCAGCAAATGCATAGATAAAAAGATGTGTTTTGAGTCTGGATTTGAATGTGGCTACTGTTGGAGCACACCTGATCTCTTCTGGAAGCTGGTTCCAGCTGCGGCTGGCGTAACAGCTAAAAGCAGACTCTCCTTGCTTTGAGTGAATCCTTGGTATTTCTAAATGACTTGATCCTGATGATCTGAGTGATCTGTTAGGTTTATATTCTATGAGCTTATCTGCAATGTATTGAGGTCCTAGACCATTGAGTGATTTATAAACAAGTAACAGTACTTTAAAATCAATTCTAAATGCAACCGGAAGCCAGTGCAAGGACCTGAGGACTGGTGTGATGTGTTCATGTTTTCGGGTTCTGCTCAGAATCCTGGCAGCTGCGTTCTGTACAAGCTGCAGCTGTCTTATGGTCTTTTTGGGAAGACCAGTGAGGAGCCCATTACAATAATCCACCCGGCTGGTGATGAAAGCATGAACAAGTTTCTCTAAGTCTTGACTGGAGACAAAGCATCTAATTCTTGCAATATTTTTGAGATGATAATATGCTGATTTAGTTATTGTCTTTACATGGCTACTGAAACTCAGGTCTGACTTCAAAATCACACTAAGATTCCTGACTTGATTTTTAGTTGTTTGACCCCTACAGTGAAGGTACATGTTCACTTTGAGAACTTCATATTTGTTTCCAAACACAATGATTTCAGTTTTGTCTTTGTTTAACTGAAGGAAGTTTAGACACATCCAATTTTTAATTTCATCAATGCATTGGCACAGGGAGTCAATGGGGCTGTAGTCGTTAGGTGATAGGGCTAGGTAAATCTGGGTGTCATCTGCATAGCTGTGATATGCAATTGGTTCTTTCTCATTATTTGGCTCAGTGGCAGCATATATAGGTTGAACAGGAGGGGTGCAAGAATTGAACCTTGAGGGACTCCGCATGTCATGGATGTCCACTCAGACTTATGGTCACCGATACTCACATAATAACCTCTCCCTTCTAAGTATGACCTGAACCATTTAAGGACCATCCCAGAAAGCCAACCCAGTTTTCGAGCCTGTCAAGAAGAATGTTGTAATCGACAGTGTCAAATGCAGCACTGAGGTCGAGTAGAACCAGCACTGATAATTTACCTGTATCTGTGTTAAGGCGAATATCATTTATTATCTTTATGTGCTGTCTCTGTGCTGTGATGTGGTCGGAAACCAGATTGAAAGTTGTCAAAGTATCCATTCAAGCTTAAGAACTTGTTCAGCTGATTGAAAACAACTTTTTCAATGATTTTGCCTATGAAAGGAAGATTGAGATTGGTCTGTAGTTGCTCAATATGGTGTTATCCAGATTGCTCTTTTTCAGGAGGGGCTTGACAACTGCAGTTTTCAGGGATTTTGGAAAAGTCCCAGAGAGAATGAGGCATTTACTTCTAGAGATCTGCTTCTAAACAGTTAAAACACGCTTTTAAAAAAGATGTGGGAAGTGTGTAAGGGCGCAGGTTGATGTTTTAAGGTGCTGTACTGTTTCTTCCAAAATTTTACCATCAATTGCTTCGAAAACAGACATAATAGCTGCTTTCTGAGGTTGTGATCTGATCTGTTTTACCCCAGTGCAGCTCAAGGATGTGCTGATCGCCTTTCTGATATTATTTTCTCAGAGAAGAAGGAAGCAAACTCACAGCATTTGCTGTCTGAGAGCATTTCACTGGGAATCTGACTTGGGGGGTTTGTTAGTCTCTCTACAGTAGCAAAAAGAGTGTGGGTGTTGTTTAAGTTTTGTTTATAATATTTGAGAAGAAGGTCTGTCTAGCTTTGCCTAATTCCACATTGAAAGCATGAAGAATATCTTTATAGATGTTATAATGGATTTCAAGTTTTGTCTTTCGCCACATGCGCTCAGCTTTTCTGCATTGTCTTTTCATATTTTGCACTGCTGTTGAGTTTCTCCATGGTGCTTTTTGTCTGCCACTTCCTGACTTTCACAGGAGCAATGTTATCAATAACATTCTGTACTTTTGAGTTAAAAGAATCAAGGAGAAAATCAACAGAGTCTGCAGATATGCTTGGTGTTAAAGATATAGCCTTCATAAACAGTGCACTAGTATTCTCATTTAAGCATCACTTTTTGACCGAGATAGATCTAGCTTCAACAGTCGGAGAGATCAATAAATCAAAGAAAATACAGAAATGATCAGATAGCGCTACATCCTTTATGACAATGGATGAAATGTTTAGACCCTTACTAATAATTAAATCTAGAGTGTGTCCACGATTGTGTGTAGGTCCATGTACATGTTGAGTCAGATCAAAAGTATTCAAAACAGTTATGATTTCTTTTGCCATATTGGTTTCTGCATTTTCTATGTGGATGATAAAGTCCCCAGTAATAGCAAAACAGTCAAACTCAGAGGAAATTGCTGATAACAGTTCTGTAAAGTCCTCCACAAAGGCTGGAGAGTATTTTGGAGGCCTGTAGATAACTATAAGTAGAATGCGAGGAGCACCTTTTAACACAATACCCAAGTATTCGAAAGACAAGTAATCACCAAATGACACTTGCTTGCATTGATAGACATCTTTAAATAGAGCAGCAACACCTCCACCTCTCCTAACAGCTCTGCAGACACTCATAAAAGTAAAGTTAGGAGGGGCTGTTTCATTCAGGATTGTTGCACTGCAGCTGTCTTCAAGCCATGTTTCATTTAGAAGAATAAAATCTAGGTTGTTTGTGGTTATTACGTCATTGACTAGAAGTGATTTATTTTTAAGTGAGCGGATGTTTAAAAGTGCTAACTTAACAGTCTTACTTTCTGTCTCTACAGTAATCTTAGTTTGACATGTAATAGGTAGCAGATTAAATGGGTTTGCCAAACAGTTTGAGAAGGCCTTAGGCTTCTATAACGTAATAAAACAGAAATAGAGAAAGCTACAGGCACACTGGGTTCCCGCTTGTTCTGTAAACATTTGATAAAGTCACTGTTATCATAGCAGGGACCCGACACACATCACTGAGAGCTGTTATTGGTTGTTTTTGGTTCACCTAGAACAGACGGAGGAGGTTGAGGGCCCTGGCGTTGTGGCAGGGGCCGAAGAGCTCTCGCAGGAGGAGGGGGAGGGCGAGCTGGACCCACAGGCTTTGGTGGTTTCGGGGCTTGATGCTTTTTTGTTGATATCTGGGGGCTCGCAGCAAAAGAGTGGGAGAGTTTGGTTCCAGCATACACCAGTTCCTCCATTTTCTCTGAGAAGCACAGAAGAGGGGATGCTGGAGAGAGGGATAACGTGTCCGATGAGAGGGGCTGTTGCTCTGGTGTTACCAGAGCCTGTAATATGTTGTCCTGGCTGTTTTCCCGAAAGTCGTCCTTGGGTGCTGAATCTTGGAGCAGTTCTAACACGTCACTGTCCCCCGGTGAGCTCTGTGGGCAGGGCTCAGTCAGGATTGTGTCCATGAGCAGTGGTTGTTGTGGCTGCGTGGTGTTATCATTGACCTTGTGGGATGTGTCAACCGCATGTCCATTCAGGTGCTGAAATTAAGTCCTGTGGTCAGTTGTACTCTGTCCAGGTGTGTTTGTGCCATTCAGGTTGAGTGGATTTGCACACACTGCTGAAGGATGATGGAGGCAGAAGTAGATATTGTCCTTTAGCACTCTTGAGCCCAGTTTGTTTGGGTGCAGGCCATCATGAGTGAACAGTTGTCTCTGACTCCAGAACAGATTGAAGTTGTCGATGAAATTCAGTCCTTTTAAGTTGCAGGTTTTTTGCAGCCATGTGTTAAGACCAAGCAACCGTGTAAATCTATTTGTTCCTCTTGCTGGGAGTGGTCCACTGATGAACGACTGAACTTTTAGTCTTTTAAGCATTTCAAAAAGTTCATTGAAAACCCTCTTAAGGAGTTCTGACTGCTCCTTCTGAATATCATTCTTCCCCACATGAATGATTAGTCGATTTGCAGTCTTATATTTCATCAGAATGCTTTTAAGTTCCCTGTTTACATCAGAAACTGTTGCTTGTGGAAGGCAGCATGTAGTTGTATCCCTGCTGCTAATGTTTCTGATAATAGAGTCACCCACTATCAGAGTCCTGGGCTCGGCTGCTCTCTGAGCTGAGTGCCGCTGACTGTTCAAACTTGAGCGGCAGTTAGCATCGGTGTTAGCTGCTGGCTGATTTGATCTGTGTCCGATCATGTTTGGGGAATCCTCACCCACATTCATCATGTCTGGAGATTCCTCACCCACATTCATTAACACTTCAAATCTGTTCTCCAGATGTACTGGCGGTGGTAGGGAGCTAGTGTTTGGGGTAGAGGATGCTACTGCATTAATATGTGATACTCGTGACAATCTGATGTCTCGAGTGCCTTTGGGTCTCGCTCCCTGTATATGCCATCGATTAATATGTTGATCAATTTCGGCACTCAGTACGGTCTGTTTAGGGGCATTAGATTCATGGGACTCACCGACTGTGTGCTGAGGACGTCCATGATGAAGCTCTGTTGTGTGTTCCTTCTGGTTTGGTAGTCTCGCAAGTAACTTTGTTTCAAGAACTGCAATCCTTTTTAGAAGTCTGTGGCAGTTTGTGCAGCAGGTAGATTCTTCAACCAGAGGAGGCATATTATTTCTAATCCTTTTGGATGTAGGCAGCTGTGTTTTCCCTTCTCCGGAATGTAAGCTGATGGCTGCCGTCAGTGGGAGGCTGGTTGGATAAAAATTCCCCTTTTTTGTAGCAATTCTTCCAGTTAAAAAGATTGTTGGTGCCAAGATTTGTCGTTTGAGCACTGTGCCTATTTGCTGTAGTTAAAATTAGGAGATAAAATATAAAAGCAATAGAGCAAAGCGTGGAGCTGTAAGCAAGAGTGTCCGAACAGTAGCGAAGCTACTGAAATGTTGCTGGTTCTTACACTGTTGAATCACAGATATAGTATATCTGTAGTATATAAAATACCCATTAAATCAAAAACTAAACACAGAAGTCCAAGATGACTACAGAATCATCACAATAGCCAACAAACCTGATCAACTTCATGTTGGCTTTTTTCTGCTTTATCAAATGTTGTTTTATAAACACTCAGTTACAGCAGACAGAGAAAGCTAATGTAAAAGCGCCAAGAGCCCAACTAAAGCAGACACTTGTCACCACGATGGTGACTGCAAACTTCAATAAATGTTGTTTCAGTAAAACATCAACATCCATATCTGTTAATTCTCAACAAGAACTTCTGTACATGTATGAAAGAAATAATGTCAAACTGAAGTCAGTTGTAGTTCTTGTGTTTCTGCTCATGTCATTTTTCTGGTCTTGTTTCTCTGTCCTTCAGTGATTCTGCATATCAGGTGTTCATAAAGTTTCTGAATTCACTCACTTCTTTTAATTAACTCTGTCAAGTGGACTATATTAGTGAACTAATGTAGGGAATAGTGAATGAGACTATAGGGTGTGATTTAGAACACAGCCTCTGAGTGTTGACTTTGAGCGATGTTAACTCACAGTATATTCCTGTAGGCTATTTTCTCAAAGATGACAAATATTACCCAGAATGCATTGTTTTCTACAGTATATTACTGTTTTAATGGAAAATGGTTTGTTATTGTCAGAATTTGGCTGTTTTTCTACAGCAAGGTCTAACAGTGCAGGTTTGCATAAAATTCTGAGATTGTATTTCACTGTTTTTACTTATTTTGAAGAATAATGAATGTTTTCATGCAAGTGAGATGTCTAAATGCATGTTCACATTTAATCAATGCTTATAGGGGTTTGATAGTGAGTGTCAGCTCTTTGCCCAGCGGAGGGACAATGTATTTCTCTTCTCTGAGTAAACGCAGCAACAGGTCCTTAGCATCCTCAGGCCACCGGTACAGACGAGTACTCTGCAGCCACAGTGGAACATGACTCTACAGAGAAAGCAACAGATTTTAAACTTATGGTCATCTTCATATTTATTTCTATATTTTCTTTCTATACATATTTCGTCTCATGCCCTTAGAACAAAAGTTTTGTTTTTGGAGGCTTACTTGGTTGGCATTGGGAAACAGCACTGGTACCAATCTGAAGTTCAGACATCTCTGCAGGATGAATTCATTTTGGATCTGAAAAAAAGAAGAAGAAAACAATAAAAACATGCACAGCTAACCCAGAGGAGAAGTGAATTTATTACATACCAAAACTGTATGAGTATACATTTTCTTACATATACTGTAAGAATATAAATTTGAATATAAAATATTATTTTACACAGATGCAAACTTATCTTGGCTTTGAAGAATAGTTCAGCCAAAAACTAAAATTCTCTTGTCATTTACTCACCTCCGTGTCCTTCCAAGCCTGTATGACATTCTTCTTCTTGTGTAACACAAAATAAAATATTTGAAAAATGTGTCAGTGTTTTTCAAGTCAATGGGGTCTAATTTTGTTTGGACCTTACTGACATTCAAAATATCTTCTTTTGTGTTCCCACAGAAGAAAAAGATAGTCATAGAGGTTAAATGACAGGAATTAAAATTGTTTTGGGCAGTGTTGGGAAGTTACTTTTAAAAGTAACGCATTACAATATTGCATTACTCCCTAAAAGACTAATTGCGTTACTGTTAGTTTTTATGAAAAGTAATGTGTTACAATGTGTTACAATACTTTTGAGTTACTTTTTTTCACACCTGGGCTGGGCTTGCTTGGTTTGTTTTTTTAATAACAACAAAAAAGTGTTAATGTTAAGCAAGTGTTAAGGCCTTTTCACACCAAAAGTGAAATGAATAAGCCTCATGCTGAAGTAAATGTATATTTTCACCTGTACAGTAGAGCAGTGGTTCTCAACTCCAGTCCTCGGGACCCACTGGTCTGCACATTTTGTATGTCTCTCTTATCTGACACACTCAATTCAGTTCATGCAGACTCTCCTAATGAGCTGATGATCTAAATCAGGTGTGTTAAATAAGGGATACATACAAAATGTGCAGAGCAGTGGGTCCCGAGGACTGGAGTTGAGAAACACTGCAGTAGAGGACACAGATCAAACAAACCTTTCAGCTGTGTTGCCATTCTGGATTAAAGAAAAATAGGATACAGGAGAAGGAAGTTCAACACTCTTATTTCCAAAATTTAATCTAAAGTAATTTTTGCTTATTAGTAGAGTTGAATTGGATCATTGAAGGTCAGCAGCAAAGCCACTGGTTAAATAAAGTGAGATTAAATACATAAAGTAAATTTGTGTAAGTTAATATATTTAAATTATTACAGGTTTGCATAAAATTCTGAGATTGTATTTCACTGTTTTTACTCAAAGGAATAATGAATGTTTTCATGCAAGTGAGAGGTCTAAATGCATGTTCACATTTAGTCTAAAACTACAATAACCACTATGTTTAAACAGCGCACACAACAACTCTGCACCCTATTTCTCTCAACATGGGAACAGGAGAGCTGTCAGTCAATAAATCTGAAAACAAAGTAACTTGCATTACTTATTTGAAAAAGTAACTTAGATATTTTGTTGTAAATTGAAAAAATAATGTGTTACTTTACTAGTTACTTGAAAAAGTAATGTGATTACTTAACTCAAGTTGACATAAGTTGAGCACTCTGTTAACTTAATGTAAATATACACATAATTGAAATATATCTCAATCTAGGATAGATTTTTTTCTTTTTCCATGTGTGTGCATGAAAACATTCATTATTCCTTTAGATCAGGAGACGGCCAATAATGAGTTCTGACGTAGAACACAGAAGTGCTGCACAGCGTTCACTACATCAACTAAGCATAACAACGGTTCAAATTGTTAAATAAAGTTGTTATTTTGTTTTGTTTTTGTGCACAAAAAGTATTCTCGTCACTTCATAAAATTAAGGTTGAACCACTGAAGTCACGTTGACTATTTTAACGATATCTTTACTACCTTTCTGGATCTCAAAAGGTGCAATGACGTTGCTGCCTATGTATGGTTCAGAAACCCTCAGATTTCATCAAAAATATCTTAATTTGTGTTCTGAAAATTAACGAAGGTCTTACGGGTTTCGGAGGACATGAAGGTGAGTACTTAACGACAGAAATTTAATTTTTTGGGTGAACTAACCCTTTACTATTATTAGTAAAGGGTTAATTCATCTTTGTCACTGGAATACATACCAAAAACTTTTAAGCTGGCTATTTGTAAACCTCTTATTAAAAAAACACAACTTGATCCTAGAGAATTAGTCAATTACAGGCTGATCTCGAATCTACCTTTTCTGTCAAAAATACTAGAAAAGGCAGTATCCTCACAACTATGTTCCTTTTTAGAAAGAAATTGTATCTCCAAAATTTCCACTCAGGATTTAGACCATACCATAGTAGACTGCTCCCATTAGAGTAACAAATTATTTGCTCTTATCATCAGATCGTGGTTGTATCTCTTTATTAGTGTTAATGGATCTTAGTAGGGATGTCCAGATCCGATCACGTGATCGGAAATCGGGCCCGATCACGTGGTTTCAGACTCGATCGGAATCGGACGTTACCTCCCGATCAGGACTCGGATATATATGTATTAGGGGTGCAACGGTTCTCGGTAAAAAATCAAACCGTACGGTTCTCCACTTACGGTTCGGTACGCACTTGCACCGCGGTCCATTGACGACGCATCTATTGGTTAATATGGTTTGTTTAAAATAGTAACGTGGAAAACAGACAGAGTTCAGATAATGTATGTTTCAGTCGATGGATGCACAAAACGTTACAACAAGGATAATCAGAAAGCGTGGACAAAACAGTCACTCTTTGTAAACTGTTAACTGTGAGTGCCGTCTGCTCTAATGTCCAGTCATTTACGCCGTCATCACCCGGGTGTTGATAGCGCGAGCGCAGGTGAGACCTGAACAGCACACGTTGCTATCGGTGTTTAAACTAACTCATTTAAGCCTTGCTGATTTAAACCTTCAAGAACAAGACGCGAAAGAGAACTCGCACGCGCTGTGAGAAAATTTGTGTGCGCTCATCCGAAGCGTGCACACGCTTATTTCAGTCAGCGCGCAATACTGAGTTCTCTTTCAAGTCTTGCGCTTCGGCGGCCACATTCATACAAAAATTATGTCAACATGCCCGTCCTAGCGAGTATCCTCGCAAACACACATAGTCGGTTATGTCTTAAGTGAACATATATTAGTCGAGAAAGACCGCGCATGTGGAACAGTATATATGTACTGGATCGTGCATGTCTTAAAGGGAAAACAACTATTCCTGCTGCCTGTTTTTAATGTTAAATCAAACAACAAATAACAAAGAAATCACTCACTGCTCTTGACTGAATAGTTTTTGTAACTTCAATAATGATTAATCTTTATTTATTTTATACAGTAAAGATAATATGCAGTGATATTTTATATTTGAAAACTATTTGATTACTGTTAGATACCTGAAAAACCTGAAAAGCACTGTTCCTGGATCTGTTTTTTTGCTCTTCTTTATTCTTTATGTAGGCTATTATAGAAGTATCGGATCGGGACTCGGTATCGGCAGATACTCAAAATCAAATGACTCGGACTCGGACTCGAGGGCAAAAAAATGTGATCGGGACATCCCTAGATCTTAGTGCTGTTAGGAACAGTTAGTTCAAGCGTTCATGACCTCAAGGCTAGAGTAATTCTCTAATGGGTAGTTGCCCTGCATGCTTAATTAACAAACTCCAGTTGGTCCAATACACAGTAGCTAGAGTTCTTACTAGAACCAGGAAGTATGACCATATTAGCCCGGTTCTGTCAGCACTGCATTGGCTCCCTATGAGACACTCTATACGTTTTAAATTCTTGCTAATTACTTACAAAGCACAAAATGGTTTAGCTCCCCAGCACTTGAGCAAGCTCTTAACGCATTATAGTCCTTCACATCTATTGCGATCTCTAATTCTAGCCAGTTTGACAATACCTAGAATATCAAAATCAACTGCAGGCGGTAGATTATTTTCCTATTTAGCACCTAATCTCTGGAACAGAGATAGCATTGTTCGGGAAGGAGACACACTCCTTAGATTAAATCTAGACTAAAAACACATCTCTTCAACCTGGCTTGCGCATTATCAATTTCTAATTTCAAATCAGTTAAATGATTGTTTAAAGGCTGCATAAATTAGGTCACCTGGAACCGGGAACCCATGTACTTGTTACATCATAAGCAGAATGGCATCTACGCTAATTTTAGTCTCTCTGTTTAGTCCAAGGTTGACTGTAGTCAGTCGGATCTGGGCCGTATCCAGATCAGATGGAGGACCTGCCCCTAAACACGAGCACAACACATACATAATGTCAGTATTGTAAGATTTTGTCAACTAGACTATCCCCTGTGAAGGCCTCATCGAAACGACAGCCAATGGCACAGATCCTCAACAAACCTGTCTCCATACCAGCATGATTAATACAATCTTCAGCCAGATGGAACTGGATTACATATTTTGAATGTTCCGATCCCAATCTGACTTCTGACCTGAAATGCTGCCTGAATCATAAATTATGCACTGTTGGCCAGAGGAGAACAGAACCCCTGACTGAGCCTGGTTTTTCCCAAGGTTTTTTTCTCCATTTGTCACCTGCTGGAGTTTGGGTTCCTTGCCAATGTCACCTCTGGCTTGCTTAGTTGGGAACACTTAATATTCAACAGTATTATTGATCTGCCTGCATTGACACCATTGTAAGTTTAAGTTTAAGTCTAGATCAGTGGTCTCAAACTGCTGGCCCGCGGGCCATTTACGGCCCGCCCTCCCCCTCTACCCGGCCCGCAACTGATCTCAAAAATAAAACATAATCTGGCCCGCTAAATTATTATTATTAATATTATTATTCTCTAGTTGCTACCTGTCTGATATGCAAAGAAAAAGTCACCGTTCAAAGGGGGCATTCACATATGGCGTCACATAAGCGGCCGCGCCGCATTCTCCTTCTTTTTGCTTTTGCTCCAGTGGCGTCTGTCGTTGCTATGCAACCATGAGCCGCGCTCTCAACCGCGTCGCTTCTATTATGAGCGCGCTCACCTAAATTATAGTAAAAGCACTCGAGTTTAAGTCACGAGCGTTGATTTAAACCACCGAAACGCGCCCAATGCTACACTGTAAAACCGAACAGTGAAATTAATTAAATTAAATGAGTTTGTTTCACTCAAATAATAATGAAAGTTCATTGTACTTAATAGAAAAAAGTTGCATGAACTCAAAATTTCATTGTAGTAAGCTGAACTTAATATGATTGAGTTGAGCTGCAGCAGATTTCTAATTCCCAGCATGCTTTGCGTCAGACCATATAAATAACTGTTGAAATTAAGTGTTATTTTGTGTGTTTTTGCACAAGATTAACATATGGAGATATAAGTTAATGTTTAATGTTGTGTTATGTTGGGATTCAGGGGGGTTCTGTTATGTTAGTTTTGTAGGGTTACCACTGTGGTGAAGAGTAGAGCCTGTGGTTAGGTTGAGGCTGAGCTGCAAAACATTTAAGACCACATATGTTGTTTGATTACATATATATGCAACTCTCTGATAATGTCTCTCTGATAGTTATAATAGCATGTGTTATTTGCTATGTAACATTTAACCAAGATCTGAATGTGATGTTTATGTAAATGAACTCTATGTAATTAACATTATGATGAGTTGGGAAAGGGATGCTGGTGACGGGATTGTTAGTGAGAGACACCTGTGCACCACACTGGCCTTGATCCGCTTCCATGGCTCTCAGCCCCGCCCCACTTGTCACAAAAATTTTAAGTTCTACCAACTTTAAAAAATGAGTTAGTTTACTTAAATGTTTTGAGGTAATAAGTTTCCTCAAATGTTTTGAGTATTCTGAACTTATTGGGTTTTACAGTGTACCAGTAAACATTACCGATGCTCAAACGGCATCTTGGACAAATGTGTCTCAGCTGTGTAAATGTTAAAAACTAATAATGTATGTAACAATGAGAGATTTTTATTTTTTGGCAAAATAAAGTTGATATAGCTCCAGTTTTTTGTTCATTTCTGACCCCTCCACGCCACAAGTGTTGCTGATTTTGTTCCTAAATTACTCATTTTTTTTTTTTTATTCCATGCACCTTGTTGGATGTGAGAAGTTGCACCAGACTATTGCAATTAATAGTATTATACTAGTAGGCCTAGTATTATATTAGTATATTAGTAGTATTATATTAGTAATAGTATTATATAATTATATTACTTAATTATATATCGCGCATTCAAACGCGATTTCAGTACCCCGCATTTTGAAAGCGGCTCCCTGATGAATGCAAATATCTCTCAATATGAAAGCTATTTTAGGCTGGGCAGTGTAGTTGTAACCATCTCTTAGCTCTGTATCAGAGAAAAATTTGGTTTTGTTTGCACTTTGAATATTGAGAGAGTGCGATTATGGTTGCACTTTTGTAAAGTGTTACCATAAAAAATGAATAACAGTTTTCTCTTAATCTTATTAAGCACAAACAATAAGGTTTCATTTGTTAACATTAGTTAATGCACTGTGAACTATCATTAACTAACAATGAATGACTATTTTTATTAACTAACATAAACAAAGATTAATAAATACTGTGGCAAATATATTGCTCATTGTTAGTTGCTGTTGGTTAATACATTAATGTTAATAAATGAGCCCTTATTGTAAAGTGTTACCATTTTTATTCATACTGTTTTTATTTCTATGATCAGTTTGTGGAAAGGAGTTCAGTTAGGAGGTCAAAAGTTGTAGAAGCTCATAATTCATGTACAGTAAGGTCTGAAGAGACTGAAATCATACAGAAGAGAAGTCAGTCAGTTGAGTTAGTGGCAAAATCTTTTACAGTACTTGAGTATTGTTGTCTTTTACTGCATATGATAATTCATACTCTGCATTGAAAAAAGCGCTATATAAATAAAGGTGATTTGACTTGACTTGACATCACTCTAATGATTTATATCAGGATATTTGTAATTTCAGTTATATGACATATAATATTATAAAAATGCTGAATATTTAGACTACAAACAAGGTTTTATGTAGGATGTGAAAAAGTGTGCAAGCTCCTGTCCAGACAATTAAAACAACAAAATGCAGCTAATATTATTTGGGCTATTAAGAGATACTATGGCATCATATGGTATTTGACAAAGGAACTAAACAATGTTTTTCAGAAGTTGTATAAACATTTATATACATCTTCAGATAACCTGGATGGAGAAAAACTGAAACATTTTTTTTTCTAATACAGAGGTACCTAAATTAGATGTACTGCAATCAGAGTCTCAAGACCTTCCCATTACGCAAGAGAAGGTCAAAGTTGCAATAACCTCTATGAAGTCGCCAGGGTCTGATGGATTTCCAACTAAATATTATAAAAAGAATGTTGACAATCTGTATTGTTGTCACATGTCTGTCTGTTTTGCACTGTTCTGTTAGTCACATGTCCTCCTTTGTTTAGTTTTCCCACCATTATTTAGTTGTCATGGTTTCTAATTTGATTAGTGTCCTCGTTAAAGTATGTCTTGTTAATTATCTTAAGTTCCCTTTGTTTGCCTTGTATATATACCCTGTGTTTTCCCTTAGTCTTGGTCGGTTCGCATTTGTGTTTATGGTGTTGTATTGCTTCTCATTCCCCTGAATATCTTCATTAAAGTCTGTTTATTGGATTCTCCTTCGTTGTGCGCTTGTCTACAACCATGACCAATGACAATTGTATAATGTGCTATATAAATAAAGGTGACTTGACTTGACTGACACGGGCAATCAGATCTGTCCTATTTGACTGATACCTTATTTGGCAACATCATAATATCTTAAATCATAAAATCTGATCTGGCCTACCATTACAAAAATGGGCATATTCAAACATTGTTTGAAAATGAATATGTGTACTATATTTTGTGAAAATCAGCCACAGGGGTGTGATAATCAAAATTTTTTCCTATGAATCCTTGCTTTAAAGGATTAGTTCACTTTGAAATGAAAATTAGCCCAAACTTTACTCACCCTCAAGCCATCCTTGGTGTATATGACTTTCTTCTTTCTGATGAACATAATTGCAGAAATATTAATAAATATCCTGATGCAGCCGAGCTTTATAATGGCAGTTCAATGAGTATGAGCTGATCAAAATACTTCCATCCACATCCATCCATCATAAATATGTGCTCCACATGGCACCGGAGTGTTAATAAAGGCCTTCTGAAGCAAAACGATGTGTTTGTGTAAAATAAATATCCATATTTAACAAGTTATGAAGTCAAATATCGAACTTCCGCCAGACCGCCTTTCGTATACAAGTTACAAAGAAAGTGTAAACTGGCGTTGCATCAATTACACTTTTTCCATAAGTTTAATAGGGAAGGCGCATGACGTAGTGTAAGCTTTGTGAACTGCAAGAGGTTTACACTTTCTGCGTACGTTGAATACAGAAGGCGGTCTGGTCTGAAGCTTGATATTCGACTTCATAACTTGTTTAAATATGGATATTTTTTACACAAATGCATCGCTTCACTTCGGAAGGCCTTTATTAACATGCCGGAGCCATGCGGAGCACCTATTTATGATGTATGGATGTGGATGGAAGCACTCGCTTCAGCTCATACTCATTGATCCCTATCAGTGCCATTATAAAGCTCAGATGGATCAGGATATTTATTAATATTTCTCCGACTGTCTTCGTCAGAAACAAAAAAGTCATATACACCTAGGGTGGCTTGAGGGTGAATAAAGGTTGGGCTAATTTTCATTTCAAAGTGAACTATTCCTTTAAGCCCATTTAAGAATAAATCCAATTTTTATGTTTATAAACATTATCCACAATTCCAATTAGTTTAAAAGAAACTTACTTTTACAAACTTCTAGGCCTTTCATCTGATTTGCACAAAACATGGCATGCATCATCCACAGACACTTATGACAAAAGAGCGCTACAAAGATATAAATTAATTTATGGGTCTGGCGATGCCCACTTGCACAAATTCACTAACAGGAATTTTTAAAAGATCATCCATTTAAATCAATGGGAAATAAAGATGAAGGCTGTAATGCCAATGTTGTCCACCAGAGCCACAGGATAACAATCCCTTTTAGGTCTCATAGTTTAAAATCTGTGTAAATGGTTCAGTACATTGACAATGCATAGACTTAATTTAAATCTAATCTGTTTGCAAAAAAAAAAAAAAAACTGTGATCTCCAATTTATCTTTATTTTTACACATCCTAATGATACTGAAAACATATTTGTCAGGTAGCTAGGCATAACTGTTGGAGCCGATAGCTTTGTGGGCAGCACACTGTATTGCAGTTACACTTCAGGTGACCCAAGTTTGTGTCCAGGCTTGTACCTTTCCTGATCCTGTCTTCACCCTCTGCTTCACCCTACCACTTTACTTCCTGTTAGTTCTCTGTACTATCATATCTCAATAGAGGCAAAAAAGGCAAAAAATACATATTAAAAAAGTTGCAAAACATGACTGGATGTATTGCTGTCCAATTAAAATAAAGTGTTGCTCTAATGTAATTATATTTGTGCACAGCTTTTGATACCAAAGAACATGGTATTTTAATAGAACATCTCAGGGATTATGAAGGTAGCATGGGTTTGGCCCTTAGTAGTCTCACGTAGCCAGACCATCAGACTGACATCAGAAGTTCTGGGCTGCATCTGAAATAGCATACTTCAATCCAAGTTTGTTTTCTTTAAGATATGTTTAAACAGGTGTGATTAATCCCCATTGGAAAAAATGCCATGTGATAAACTACTATTTGTAATAGATAAGTTACTAAGACAAATAGTGTCCACGGCCTCTTTAAAGAGTCATGACAGGAGAACGTCACAGGAAGAAATTGTCAGTTTCAGTCGTAATATTACATCTTTCAAGTGTACTAGAGATATCTTAAAATATTTTAAACAATGTGAGTTAGTTATAACTACAAGAACAACCTTATCAATTAAATTCATTTAAGAAACTTTCACACAGATCTATATATAAGGATCAGAAAAGAAAGCTGTCAACCAACTCTCACCTGAGTGTGTATGTATTTGGTGTGTAGTCCATGTTGATCAGATCCGTCTCCTTCAACATCTATCTTATACTTTGGACTGATCACTACAATGATTAGCACTGACTTCTGCAAAAAAAAAACAAATTATTCCAGCAGAAAGCAGAGAATATAAACACACAAACATACTGGCCAATTTTGCCTGACATTGCTTAATAATAATTACTTGTTTATAGAATGTGTACCATGATAATTTTCATAACAGCACTCATGCACAGGGTTATATTGTTCAATGTAACTACAGCCCAAGACTGTGACTACAATACTACATTCAGTGTTGTTCAAGAAATCAATTTCAAAGTAATTAAACACCTCAATCAGGGTATCTTCCATTCCCTTTCAATACTACACTTGTACTGCGTCGAATGTCGTATACATAAGACAACGTATACATAAGACGAGACGCATATGGGGAAAACTCCTTTTTTCGCCAATTTCTGAAGCCTTTTTCAATCGCACAGTGGAACTGCACGGCCATTGGTTCGTGAAGTTAAAATAAACGAACCAATGACGACACGGCAGAGCCCACCAAAAGGGGCAGGGTATCAAGCTATATAAAGTGGCCGTCTCACCATGGCAAATCGATTCATTCTCCTTCAGCGATGTGGATATCATCTCTTCGCTGAGACTACGAGACTTGAAGCCGCCTTCAACTGCAAGCAGCTGGAATTTGACGCTGATCAGCTCGCCGCTCTGCAGCAGTCTGATCAGCTTGCCTCTCCTCTGCTCGCTGCTCTCAAGCAGCTCGCCGCTCTCTAGCAGCCGCCACCCATGAGCAGCCTGCAGCTCTCTCGCCGCTCTGCCAGCTCGCCACTCAGATCACTGCTCTCGTGCAGTGCTGATCAACCCCACGCAGAAGCCGCGCTCACTGAAATGACCTGCTCTCACTGCGATTGTATGAGTCTGGCCTGGATTGCTTTCTTTTCAGAGAGTGACTCCGCCCTCGTGCCCTCCGGTTTTTTTTCCTCCCAGGGACCTGTGAGGAAAAAACAGCGGGGCAGAGGATCCCAGCGCTCGGATGAAAGTGAGCTTACGTTGGCTCAAGTCCCGCATACCTCACTCTCTCCACATAGAAAGGTTTCACACTTCCAGCGCTCCTCTGCCATTGCGAGCGACCTGGTCTCTTTTGGGGGATCTGATTAAGGTTCAAGGTTCAAGGTTGATTTATTTATATAGCACATTTAAAAACAGCAAGCATGGCTGACCAAAGTGCTGAACAAAAAGGCGAAGGAAAAAAAAAAAAAATAGATACATACATACATTAGATACATAAATACATACAAAAATAGATACATAAATACATACATTCACACAATATACTCATACTGAATTAAAAGCTAAAGAAAAAAAGTAAGTTTTAAGAGAAGATTTAAAAATAGTTATAGACTGTGCCGATCTGATATAGGCTGGTAGACTGTTCCACAGCCTGGGGCCAGCGATAGCAAAGGCTCTATCACCTCTCTGCTTTAATCGCGATCTGGGGACACAGAGAACTCTCTTATCACCAGATCTCAGATTTCGAGTGGGATTGTAAGGGTGGAGTAGCTCAGACAGATAGCTTGGTGACTGGTTATTTAGCGATTTAAAAACAAAAAGAAGAATTTTAAATTCAATTCTAAAGTGTACAGGTAACCAGTGCAGTGATTTTAAAATTGGGGTAACATGATCAAATTTGCGTTTTCTTTTAAGAAATTTTGCAGCAGCATTTTGCACTAGTTGAAGACGGGCAATAGAGGATTTGGACATACCATAATAAAGAGAATTGCAGTAATCCAAGCGAGATGTAATAAGCGCATGGATCGCAATCTCTAAGGTTTTTTCGGAGAGTGAGGATCTAATCTTAGAGAGGAGACGTAGCTGAAAAAAACAAGAACTAATTACGGAGTTTATTTGTTTTTCAAATGTGAGGTTCTGGTCCCAAAAACACCTAAGTTTTTAATGCATGAGGCAAAAGGAGTAAGGTAGTCCAGTCGAGTTTTTGATCCCAGAGCTATGTGGGGGGGCCAAAGACTATAACCTCGGTTTTAGATTCATTCACAAACAAAAAATTTTGAGAGAACCACAATTTCACTTCATCTAGGCATACAAAAAGAGATCTCAGAGCAGCATTTGAGTTACGTTTCAGGGGTAAATAGATTTGGGTATCATCTGCATAGCAGTGAAATGATACACCATGTTTTCTGAAGATGGAGCCCAGAGGAAGTAAATACAGAGAAAAGAGAATAGGTGCAAGAATTGAACCCTGCGGTACTCCACAAGAGAGTTGAGTAGGTGATGAAGAGAAGTTACCTAATCTAACAGAGAAGCTTCTATTCGTCAAATAAGATTTAAACCAACTGAGGACAGTTCCCTGAATGCCCACAGAGCTTTCCAGACGGGACAGGAGAATATTATGATCAACTGTATCAAAAGCCGAGGTTAGGTCTAAGAGTATCAAGATCACAGATTCACCAGAGTCAGTTGCTAACAGTATATCATTAAAACCGGCCTCGGATGCCGAGGAGTGGTCAGGCTCGCTTCAATACCCCGCCCCCTTGCCGTCTTTGGAGCCAATCGATGCCAGGATGTCCATCGACTCTGAACTCACCCGAGTGCTTCCTGTGGTTCCTGCCTGGATGCCATCATGCGCCCCCTCAGCGGGCAGTGCCTTTCTTCGATGAGCTCACGAAGTCGAGGCGCGCCCTATACTCAGCCTGCCTACATCCTCCTGCCTCTCACGCTCTCACTTCAGTTGACGGTGCCGAGCAGAAAGGTTATGATAAGCTACCTCCTTTGGATGAAGCTGTGGCCGCACACCTGTGCCCGCCTGCTGCCACTGGATGGAAAACGAAGGTTGCCCACCCATCCACCTGCCCACCTGCCGCACTACATCTGCCCTTGCTGGTTGTGTGTACTCATCGGCCAGCCAGGCAGCTTCTGCACTCCACACCACGGCGGTACTCCAGGTGTACCAGGCTAACCTCCTGTGGGCCATGGATGAGGCTGGTCACAAATCAGCCACCTTCAAAGAGTTGCGCAGTGCCACAGACCTCGCTCTGCATGCCACCAAGACCATGGCTCAGGCTGTTGGGCATTCGATGGCCAGCCTGGTGGTGCTGTAGCACCACCTGTGGTGAACGCTGACCGAGATCAAGGATCAAGGACAAAGGCATCCTCCTCGACTCGCCTGTCTCCCCCACTGGTCTCTTTGGTCCCGCTGTTGATGACTTTGCTGAGTGCTTCACAGCCGCACAGAAGTCGTCCCAGGCTATGTGACACTTCCTGCCAAAGTACTCCAGCTCTGCTGCTTCGAGCCGGCCCAAACGTGCACCAGCTCAGGAGCCACCCAAGGCTACGCCGCCAACCACTCAGCCCGTGCCACGACCTGAGCACTGGTAGTGCTCATGCTCTGCTAAGCGCCACCCCCCAAAGCAATAGGGACCCTGGTCCAAGATAGTGCTGGACCCTGCACCTTAGAAGTCGGCCTGATGCCTGAGAAAGGAAGAGGAGAAGTTTAGAAGCAAGGACGTGCATGTCCTGCGTGCCGAGGTGAACACCATGCTGTCAAAAGGAGCCATATAGAAGTGGTTCCCCAGAGCGAGTCAAGCTTCTACAGCAGGTACTTCCTAGTTCCCAAAAAGGATGGCGGTCTCAGACTCATCCTCGATCTCAGACATCTAAACAGGGCCCTGATAAAGCGCTCATTCAGAATTATCACTTTGAAGCAGATCTTCCCGCAAATCCACCCGGGAGACTGGTTCTTTACCCTGGATCTAAAAGATGCTTATTTTCACATCCAGATAGCCCCCCCCATCACAGGCAATTCTTGAGATTCGCCTTCAAAGGGGTGGCATATTAATACATGGTCCTTCCATTCGGGCTGTCCTTAGCTCCCTGCACCTTTACGAAGTGCATGGATGTGGCCCTCTCCCTTCTGAGACAGATGGGTGTGCGCATACTGAACTACCTCGATGACTGGCTCATTCTGGTCCAGTCGGAGGCGGAGCTTATATCTCACAGATCCATCATCCTCAACCACTTAGAGTGCTTGGGGCTCAGGGTCAATTTTCCCAAGAGCTTACGAGTCTCGATCAAACGATCTCTGGCCATTCAGCAACTCGTGGAAAACTTTTAGCCAGGGGCTTCTCGGCCACTCAGAGCATTTCAGAAGATGCTTGGTCTAATGAGCTCAGCATCCCCAGCTCTACAGCTGGGCCTGCCTCACATGCGCTCGCTGCAGTTCTGGCTGAAGCCACAAGTCCCGTCCCAAGCCTGGTGACATGGTCGCTGCTTGCTCAAGGTGAACCAGGCGTGCGTCGCAACCCTGGCCCCTTGGAAGACCCCCTGCTGGTTCAAGCAGGACGTGGCAATCGGGATGATGAACAGGAGGAAGGTCGTCTTCACAGATGCCTCAAAGATGGGTTGGGGAGCTCTGTGCGACAACCGTCCGGCTTTTGGCACTTGGAACGGCCCGGAAAGCGAGCTTCATATCAACCGTCTGTTAATGATGACGGTATATCAAGCTCTCCAAGCTTTCCTTCCTCTCCTGGTGAGACACCACGTCTTGGTCAGATCAGACAACATGACAGTGGTGTCCTTCATAAATAACCAGGGTAGCAAAAACAATCCTAGAGTGGGCCCAACGCAACCTGCTCTCACTGAGAGCAGCACATGTACAGAACTGAACACATGGGCGGGCATGTTGACCCAGAACAACCTTCCCTCAGAGGAATGGTCGCTCCACCCCCACACAGTTCAGAAAATGGGATGGCAGAGGTTGACCTCTTCGCTTCAGAAGACAATTATCATTGCCCAATATGTTTCTCAAAAAGCAGGGATGCGCTGGTCCACAACTGGCCCAGCCTCCTCCTGTATGCCTTTCCCTCGATCGCTCTGATTCCCCTGGTTATCAAACAAATGAGAGAGGGTGCTCATAAGGTCCTCCTGGTGGCTCCTCTGTGGAGGACCCAACCATGGTTCTCGGACCTGTCTCAGTTAATGTCCAAGAAACCATGGCTGATTCCTTTGAGGCAAGACCTCCTCTCTCAAGCGAGAGGAATGATATGGCACCCCAGGCTCAACTGTGGGATCTTCACGTGTGGTTTCTCAATGGGAGCCTAAAAGCCTCTCCGAGAATGTCTTAAACACCATCTCACAAGCTAGAGCTCCATCAACAAGACGTCTCTACTCCCTGAAATGGTCCATCTTTGCTGCCTGGTGCATGGCCCGCGGCGTGGATCCACTGACTTATCACAGATATTGTCCTTCCTTCAAGACTTAATGGATAGAGGCCGTAATCCCTCTACACTTAAGGTCTATGTCGCAGCTTCAGCAGCCTCTCATGCTCCTAAAGCAGGGCAGTCGATAGGGAGAAACAACTTGGTTGTTCACTTCCATAAGGGATCGGGGAGGTTGAACCCTCCCCGTCCCCTCACGGTTCCTACCTGGGACCTATCCATGGTTCTTAGAGGTCTTAAAGGCCCTCCTTTTGAGCCAATTCAGACTGTCGACTTACGTCCCCTGTTGCTGAAAACTTGCGACTCCAAGGTCGTCCTGAAACCAAGACATGGACCGAAGGTCCTATCCACCCCCTTGAAGGCGCAGTTGGTTATTCTCTCCACATTTGTCAGGGTTTATAACCTGGACATTCCTGTGCTTCAGATAAATGTCCTTTCTGCATAAGCCTCACCACTGTGACTAGCTTATGTTTTTTCTGTTATGTCCCCGACCATGTCCGGGTATAACTACATTTTATGCCCATTATATGCATCCTAGGCCCCGCTGATGCCTTAGCTATATGGGATTGGGAGGATGACTACAGTATTTCAGTCCCCGTTGTCCTGTATCCTGCGCAAGCCCTTTTAAGTGCTCTGCCCTGAAAACCGCACTTTTTTTCGTTTTTCATTTTTAAAAAGAAAACGAAAAAACAACAAATTGGCTTGATTTTTCATTCTGGGGTTGGAAATGAATCAGTTTGAATATTCGATCTCTACATGTGGGTTGAAATGAAATGCCTCTTTCTGCTGATTGGTCAACCAGAAATCAAACCATGTCATCATCAGTTGTTCATCGGTTCCGCTCAACAGAATAATAGTCCCTCGCTCTACAGCTGTATGGATTCTTAATGCGTTTTTTGCAACTACATTTCATCTCTTTCTCATAATATTAATTTACTTTGCAGCTGCACACAACTAGCCAGCCTACAACTTTGGCACAATGCCTGTTTTATTTAACTGACCAACTATAAAAATCTAGCGAAGCTGCAGCATGGAGCAAATGTACAATACATTGAAGTAAAGTGCAAATCAGTAGCCTATCGATTTGAGTGTAAATATGCAGCAGTCATAACTTTTGTTTTAGACAACACCCTGAGTTTTGGACATGGGATGAATTTGAAATATGACAGATATGAAAAGATATTACATGTTATTAGTTCCTCAAAGCCGTGCTATTAGTTCAGAGATGGACTTTATTGAAATGCGAATTGGATGTCATGATTTGATGACGGAGGTGAACTCATTTGAGATGCAAATTTGAAATAGGCTATCACACATTTAAAAAAGTAAAAAAAAAAAAAAAAAAAAATAAATAAATAAATAAAGGGGTAATGTTAAATAAATATAGTGTTAAATATAGCCATTATAGTGTTCTCTTAGTTATAAGAAGATATAAAAACCCTGAAATAACACTAACAATAAAGAGATGAAGAGTATTTTTTATAGCCTATATTCTTATAGCGGTGTCAGAAATTAACTTTACCATAAGGGGTAACTGATTTTCAGGGGATTTCTTTTTTTTACCTTCATATAGGATTTTTTCATAATCTTATTAAATATGTAGGTATGCCATCTTTAATGTTAAGTTCTTAAATTTAGTCAATATAATTAGAATAATAGAATGACGCTATAGGTTGTTACCAATTAAATCAGCCAAAGGCTTGCAGAGGTGGCAAAGAAGCAGCATCTGAAGTCGCTTTTAGATCTATTTAATGAGATAGTGTTGCTCAGAGAGGGCAGTAAATGTGTAGCAATTACAATTGCATAATGTAATGAGATTAATGTTTTAAACAACATTTTGGGGGGTCACGTGATGCTCTAAGAGTTGCAAGATGTGTCTGACCTAGGTCCTTGCCGTATATCTGAAATTTCTTATAAAAAATTCGTCCTACTCGTTTCAAACGTACATAGAATTCACAATTAAGTGGTCAGGATGTCCCTTGACGCTTTTTGGTCACAATCGGATCCGACAAGCAAACAAGCAAGAAGAAATACACGCCAGAACAAGAGAGCGCAGCCGCTGAGCAAGATGGCGACAACCCAGGCCCAGCTGCCTCTAATGAGACTACGTTATGGGGAGATGCAGTAAATTGTATCGTTGAAAAAGTATTGATTGTTCTTGAAAAGAATTTGCAGGCGATACGCGATCCAATCTCTGAAATATCAGGCAAGTTGGATAGCATGATTAAGAGAGTTATAGAGGCCGAACAGAGAATCTCTGACCACGAAGATAACCAAGCTAACAGCTCAACACGCCTGGCATCTATCGAGTCGTCCTTGCAAAAAACACTCGAACGTGTAGAAGACCTTGAAAATCGAAGCCGACGTCAGAATATCAGAATCATTGGGCTCAAAGAGGGCATAGAGGGGAGTGACCCGACAGTTTTTTTTGAGACTTGGATCCCGGCCACTCTAAATATGAACGCAAAGGACGGACGGATAAAATTGGAAAGGGCGCATCGAACTGGACCACTGAGAAACAAAGGTGAACATCCGAGAGCGAGACCTGTGATCGTTCGACTACACAACTACAAAGACAAAAGACTGGTTTTTAGAAGCAGCGAGACGTTCGGGTGACCTTCGCATTGAGGGGAAGCAAGTGTTGTTTTTTCAAGATTTCTCGGTTGGCGTGCAGAAGAAGAGAGCAGAGACGGCAGAGGCCCGAAGACGATTGCGGGAAGCAGGATTCAAATATGCCTTCATCTACCCCGCCACTATAAGAGTGTTCAACGCAGCCGGCAAAGACACTTACCTGTCTACGCCCGCGGAGGTGAATGCCTTCTTGGAATCGACTCAACGACTGTAATATCCCCTCACAGGTACTTATGTCGTACAAAATGTGTAAAGCACTGTTTAATATATTCTGCAATTAATGCGGACGACTGTGATATACGTTAGCCTGTTTGGCTTGGAGCAACGTTGACACGAACAATACACTTATGACACGCAGAGGAAACATCTTCGTGCCACGAAATTATGAACATAAGACTCCCATGCTGTTACCTCTCTGCCTGCTGTTTTTCTGGCTACACTTAACAGGACCAGCCAATGAATGTGAGAGTTTCACAAATGTAGTATTTTTTTGTGTTTTCACAATGTTACATCCCCCGTTCACGTTTGGGGCTAAAAGCTTTTTGTCCACCTGAACAGTTCTGTTTTCATGCAGGAGGTTTTTTGTTTTCTATGATTCAAGCTGTTGTGGTTTTCCTTTTTACCCATTTATTTTTATGTTTTTTATTTTTCTCTTACAGTGTGTGCATTTTAAAGCAGTTAATACCTACACATCTAATTGGTATACTAACTATCAATGAGTAATACAAATAGCTCGAACATAAGGATGTGTACTTGGAACGTAAAGGGCGTCAACAATGTTGTTAAATGAAAGAAGATCCTAAATATTTTGAAAAGGGACAAAATTCATATTGCTCTTTTACAAGAAACCCACTTGAATGATCTTGAGCACCAAACATTTGGCAGAGACTGGGTTGGCCAACTTTATTATTCATCTTTCTCCACCAAAAAGCGTGGCGTAATAATACTGATCCATAAAAATTTACCATTTCAACTACAAATGAGCTATTCTGATAAAGAAGGTCGAATGGTTATTATAAAGGGCTTGTTGCATTCTCCATGCAACAAGCCCTTTATAATAACCATTCGACCTTTGTGATAGCAAACACATACGCTCCAAATACATACGATGATGATTACTTTTCCCAGGTTTATAATAAAATAGCATGCCTAGACTGTAACAATGTAATCATCGGAGGGGACTTTAACTGTTACCTTAACCCAGATATGGATAAATCACCTGCAGCTAACACAGCCCCTAAAACTGCTAGTATTATTAAAACCTCATGTCAAGAGCTTGGTCTGAATGATATATGGAGATTTTTAAATCCTACTGTTAAGGCTTATACATTTTATTCCTATCCACATCAAACTGCTTCATGTATTGATTATATATTCTTTTCAAATCAGATGATAAGATTAGCTGAGAAATCTGATATAGGCCCCATAACTTTATCAGACCATGCACCTGTAACTGTTACAATGCTACCACCTCACCCTAATTACCAGTCAAGGATATGGAAACTTAATCCTTTCCATCTCCTAGATGAGAAATTTGTTGATTACTTAAAAGAACAGACAGATGCATATTTTTATTCCAACGATACAAATGGAATGGACCCTAGAACAATTTGGGAAGCTTAAGGCCTTTCTAAGAGGAATGATAATTGCCTACACTAGTAAAAAGAAAAAGGACTTATTATTTGAGCAAGTGAAACTAGAAAAGAGAATTCTCACAATAGAAAAACAGTTTCACTCCTCAAAATCAGCCCAACTTCTTGTTGAACTTAAATCTTTGAGAGCTCAATTATACCAATTACTCACTAGTAAGGCAGATAGGGACATATTATTCGCAAGACAAAGATTTTTTGAAATGGGTAATAAACCCAATCGTCTCCTTGCTAGATTAGTTAAAAAGATGTCCACAAAAGGATATATCCCAGCAATTAAAGATCCCTCTGGATGCAGAATAACAGAAAACAAAAAAATAAATGAGATGTTTAGACAATATTATGAAAAATTATATAGCTCAGATATAGATAAACAAAGTACATTGGAAAACACTTTTTTTAAAGATCTTCATATCCCTAAAATAAACAATAAACAACAAGAACTCTTAGAAGCCCCCATTTCCCTATTGGAAATTAAAAGTGCAATTAATTCTTTACAATCAGGAACATCTTCAGGGCCAGACGGCTACCCGGTGGAATTTTTCAAGATTATGAATGATAAAATAAGTCCATACCTCTTGAAAGCTATCCATACCTCGTTTCATGTATCTAAACTGCCTAATTATATGAATGTAGCTAATATCACTGTAATACATAAAAAAGAAAAGGATGCAGAGGAATGCAGCTCTTACAGACCAATCAGTTTGTTAAATGTAGATTTAAAGGTTTTGGCTAAAATCCTGGCTAAATGTCATGAGCATGTAATTCCCAACATTATAGACCCAGGCCAGACAGGATTTATAAAAGGCCGCCACTCCTATTGTAATACTAGAAGATTATATAATATGCCATCTTGATCAAAACTCCATACCTGGAATTTTACTAGCAATGGATGCCGAAAAGGTGCTTGACAGGGTGGAGTGGAGTTATATGTTTGATGTCATGACCAGATTTGGGATTGGTGAAAACTTTATAAAATGGGTTAGATTGCTCTATACATCACCTAAGGATGCTGTATTAACTAACGGCATTCTCTCTGACTCATTTGTGCTTCAGAGGGGAACTGGTCAGAGCTGTCCCCTTGTCCCCTTTAGTATTTGCCATAGCGATAGAACCCCTGGCATTTTACATTCAAAATAATCTAAAAATTCACGGTGTTAATATCGGTAATAGACAGCAAAAGATATTGCTTTATGCTGATGACATTTTGCTAACTATAACTAACCCACAAACGTCATTGCCGCAACTAATGACGTAAGCAATTTGGAGTCATATCTGGGTATAAAGTTAATTTTCACAAATCAGAGATAATGCCGTTAGGATCACTAAACACATCTGAACCTAATTTTGTTAAACCATTCAAATGGTCTCCTAAAGGTATAAAATATTTAGGTATCCGTATTACATCTAAACTCTCACAACTTTATGATGCCAATATTAAAACATCTATATCCCGTGTCAAGGAAGACTTCACAAGATGGTCAAAACTCCCAGTTTCTTTTTCAGGAAGAATAAACCTTATAAAAATGATAATCTTCCCAAAAATTTTATACCCGTTATCCATGACTTTTTTAAATTTGACAAATGCCGATATAAAAGATCTTAATAAAGCTATGTCTAAATTTATTTGGGCCAGTAAACGACCTAAAGTTAAACTACAAACTTTACAATTGCCCACTGATACAGATGGATGGTCACTTCCAAACTTTAAATTTTATGTATGGGCAATACAGGCTAGGACTCTCCTAGATTGGATACATAAACCTGAAGATGCTCTGTGGGTAGATGTAGAACAACAATTCTGTAACCCAGTCTCTTTGGTTAACTTATTAGACCAGAAAACCCAAATCCCTGACCAGGTAAAAGGAAACCCACTCATTATCAGAGTTGTCAAAACATGGTCACAGATTAGAAGGTCTCTCAAGTATAATCAGAGCTTGCCCATACTATCCGTACTGACAGGTAAAACAAATTTTCACCATACTAATATGGGCTCTCAGTTTAGAAACTGGATTCATGTGGGAATATACAGGATACACAACTTATTCCACAAGGGTGTGTTTTTATGTCATTTAATGAGCTACGCTTAAAGTATAATATCCCCCAAAAGGACTTTTTTAAATATTTGCAGATAAGACATTTCGTCCAGACTAGACATGCTAGTCTTACACTGAATAGCTCTGATTTCTTTTTGGATTGATTTTTTTCTTAAGGATACCGAAGTTAAACACTTCATATCCAAATTTTACTCTATGGTAAGCCATCACAAAGCAGACAATTTGGTTTTATTGCAGAAGACATGGAGTAAGAATTTAAAATGTGACATTGACGAAAATGTCTGGGAAGATATTATTAGATTACCATTAAATATCTCAGTCTGCAATAGATTTAAAGAAATGCAATTTAATATTGTACATAGAGCCTATATGTCTCCAAATAAATATAGCAAAATAAATACTACTGTATCTCCCCAATGTCCTAAATGCAAAAATAGCATTGGAATATTCTTCCATTGTCTATGGGAATGCCCTTTGGTTGTTGATTTTTGAAATGGTGTTTGTGATAAACTGTCTATAATATGTAATGACTGAGACAAATCAGACACAATTATTTGTTAGTTCACCAATAGTTTTAAGCTCACTCTGGGATCCGACTGTCCCCATCCCCCGAGAAGTTCTCAGTTACCAGTTTTATTGCACCAATAAATGCCGCATGGAGAGCAGAGAAGAGACACACAAAAATGTGCATTTTTCCTGCATTATCCACACATAACACAGACTCTCTTGCATTAATGTATATACAGACTGTTCTATAAATGAACAGGCACAATCCCAGGAAATGACATATTATCCATTATTACTGTTGCTGTATTACAATCATTGTATTCACGTATTTATGTGTATGTTTTATGTTACATTTAAGGTAACTTCAATCATGCCATGTTTAGTGTCTATATGTTCGTAGCAGGAAGATGTAAATGCTTGTGTATGCGGTATGTCCATACCTGTGCAACACATCAGTATTACAAGAATCTTTAATAGTTCTTATTCAAAAACCCAGCTTGTTAATCTGCTTAGTCGTAAAAGCCCCTTCAAGGGGGGAATTACAACATCTTCATTGGTCCGGTCAACAACTGAGAGGTGTGACTTTGACCAGAGGTTAAAAGCCAGCGAAAAATGCCATTCCCTCTCTTTTCCTTACTTCTGGATGACCGAACGGATCTCCTTGCGGCTGGCCTAGGCCAGGCCCGCAAGGCCAGTAGGCCCCGGCCTGCTTCAATGTATTGTACATTCGCTCCATGCTGCCCAGTGCGTCGAGCAGCTTTGCTAGATTTTTTATAGTTGGTCAGTTAAATAAAACAGGCATTGTGCCAAAGTTGTAGGCTGGGGGTAGTTGTGTGCAGCTGCAAAGTAAATTAATATTTATGAGATAAACTAATATTTCACGTGTAGATGAATTTATGTCTACACAGAATTAAGCCCTGACTCTGCACCAGTATGATTTGTGTCAAGCCATTCACTAGTCTGGTTATTTGATGAGAAAGAGATGAAATGTAGAATAAACATGTTAAAAATCTGTACAGCTGTAGAGCGAGGGACTATTATTCTGTTGAGCGGAACCGATGAACAACTGATGATGACATGGTTTGATTTCTGGTTGACCAATCAATATTCAGACTGATTATTTGTTTTCAACCCCAGAACGAAAAAATTAAAAATCAAGCCAATTTTTAGTTTTTTTTTCGTTTTCTTTTTAAAAATGAAAAACAAAAAAAAGTGTGGTTCCCTTTCGTGGGAACTATCGATGCTACGTCGAATGACGTGATGGGAACCCTCTGTATGATTGCGTCGTGAAGCACCTCTGTATCCAACCAATGATGAGACGAGACGTCAGAGGCGGGTGACGTCATGGACCAGGAAACTATAAAGCATACCCAGAACAAAGAACGCTAGCTTCTGTTGTCTTCAGCAAGCACTCTCTGTATCTTTGTGTGTCTTATTTGGTGTTGTTTGTCTATCTCACGTTCTGATATCTTCGTCTGAGGACAAGAATCAGCAATATATATATATAAAATTCAGATAGACTATTATAATGGCAGAAAAAGACACTAAGAAGGACAAACAGCAGTTTACAAAGTGTGTGCCTCCCTGCACTTGATTCATCTCGGGTGGGGACACACACGAGATGTGTGTAATTTGCCTGGGAGTTGAGCACGCACAGGCAGCTCTCGAGGGGTTGAGACGGGCTCTGCCTTATCTCTTCCCTTACCTGCCAGACCCAGTGTCTCTCCTCTGGTTGTGGATGCACGCGCTGCGGTTTCTTCACCCCAGAGAGAGACACAGGCGCTCAACGTATCTTCCTCTGAGGAGGTTGATGTGGAGAGCATCGAGGCTGGTGATGAGGAACCGCCATCCTCATCTCCAGCTTATGAGGAGCTGCCTGAGGTAGTGACTAGGGCAGTCGATAAGCTGAAAATAGACTGGCCCACGGAGAGAAGCGAGTATAAACCAAAAAGCAAACTCGATGAGCGCTTCCTCCCCGCACACAGTCACTACCCCAGCGTCAGGGTCTGCCGTACTTTCCCGACCTCCACACCGAGGTGTCGAGGTCATGGAACAGACCAGTGCAATATCGTGTTTTCAGCCCCCAAACATCTCTTTACAGCAATATTATGGTGCTGAAACAGAACGGCTATGGGGCGATGCCTCGGGTTGAGGAGATGCTTGTGAGCTATCTCTCGCCCGAGTCTGCATCATCCCTTAAGACCCCGATATTGCCCACCAAGCCTTTAAAAACTACATCAGGGCTGGTGGGCAAAGCTTATTCGGCAGCGGGTCAGGCTGCAGCCTGTCTACATACCATGTCAATTTTACAAGCATAACAGGCTGATCTGCTGGGGGAAATTGACGAGAGTGGGGAAGCGACATTTGAGTGCATTCAAGAGCTGCGTAAAGGGACAGATCTAGCTCTCTGGGCCATCAAGGAAACGGCCAAGTCAATCGGCAGCTCTATGGCAGCCTTGGTGGCCACGGAGGGGCACTTGTGGCTCAATTTGTCGGACATGAAAGACAAGGACAAAAATATCCTTATGGATGCGCCGTTGTCTCCTGTGGGCCTATTCGGCGACGCAGTATCTACTGTCGTCGATAGGTTCCAGGAGACACGCAAACAATCAGCGGCCTTCCAGAGGTTCCTTCCCCGCCGCGTCCATCCCCCCGAGGCTGCTGGGTGGGAGCAGCCTCGGCCGATAGCAAGCTCCTCAGCGCACAGAGCGCAACAAATAGCCAGTGTGGCCACCTGTGCTCCCCCGCAGAGAGCTTGGGGACCGGGGCGGTCAGCACAGGCGAAGCCTTCCGGGGGTAAGGCGGATCTGAGGACCATCATTATTTCCCGGAAGGTTTCAAAGAAAAAGTCCTGACGCCAGCCGTCTAGGACTTACGAGGACAGCTCCCCCCAGAGGGGTTCAGATATTAAAAAATCTGGTATCCATTCCCCTTCGGTGCCCTCAGGGGGCCGTCCTGCCATCCCTGCCACCCAGTGTGCGTCAGGGTCTCCACCGATCCTCCAAAGAGGGTCGGTTGTCACTTGATTCACTTGTCTGCCGGTGCGCCGCGTCAGACAAATGAGCCAAGTGCTCAAAAAACACCAGAGACCTGTCTCGAGAGACTGGTTCCCTTAGTAGAATTTATGGAAGAATGGAAACTTCTCCCGAACATTTCGAAATGGGTGCTGCTCACAATAGAACAGGGTTACAAAATACAGTTTGGCTCTCGGCCACCCAGGTTCAACGGGGTTCTTCCCACAGTGGTGACCCCAGAGCAGTCTCTGGTTATGGAACAAGAGGTTATGACACTTTTGCAAAAAGGAGCTATAGAAAGGGTTCTTCCTCCCAGCAAGCTGTCAGACTTTTACAGCCGCTACTTCATTGTTCCAAAGAAGGATGGAGGGTTACGTCCAGGGCTTGACATTAACTTTTTTGCTCATCAGCCACTGTGGCTAGTGGTTTTCCAAAGTTACTAGCCACTCAGCATTTTCACTGGCCACAATTTTAATGTTGGTAAATTACATTTTTATATGATTAAAGTTGACTTTGTTATGCTTAAATTACTTTATTTTGAGTCATTTTACTTGATTTAGAAGATTTAAAACCCTTTCAAACTTTTAAATGCAGATTGATCACCCAAATCAAGACTACATTGTATATCAGCTGGTATGTAGCCTACAGGTGGGCAAGAGGTGGACAATATGAGCATGGGCTAATATGGGATATAAGATATAAGTTATTTGTGTTAGGCTATATAAAAGAACAAAGAAGCAAATTACAAAAACAATAGTAAATTAAAAATAATATTTTTTCAGATACAGTAGGTTTATTTAACATATAGCCTAGCCTACATTTATTTAACATCTTTTGTTGTTTGATTAACATTAATGACAGACAGGTAGGTCTATTTAATTGGGCTGCTGAATGCATGGACGTAACTGACGCATATTCAGTTATTACCCACCTGTTTACGTCCACTTAAGCTATAACCGACTGGATTCACGCGAGATACTCCACACGATGGACATTTAGACATCTGTGTGCACGTGTATTTGACTACTCAGGCGCGAGAAGAACTGATCGCGCGCGCAACAGAGAGAGAGCGCACGCGAGAGAGCGCTTCTGTTGTGTGTCATTCAGCGCAATTCCGCTTATCCCTCCTTCACTAACTGCACATAAATAACGAATTGTGTGATTGGATTGTAATTTTGTGCTACGACGATCTTCGACGATCATTTGGCTGTAAACTGAAATTATATTCAACCCCGCCAAAGTGGCTAGTGGGAGTGGCTGTCTTACCCGCCACAGCTGAAATCTACCCGCATTTGGCGGGTTGGCGGGTGTTAATATCAAGCCCTGGTTACGTCCGATCATAGATTTACGTGTGCTAAATCGATCTGTACAAAAGTTAAAGTTCAAAATGCTTACAATCAAACAGATTATCCCACAGATCAGGTCCAAGGACTGGTTTGTGGCGATAGACCTGAAAGACGCATACTTTCATGTATCCATCCATCCTCATCACAGGAAGTTCCTCAGGTTTGCTTTCGGGGGCGAAGCTTACCAATACAAGGTTCTTCCCTTTGGCCTATCTCTATCACCCCGCACGTTCACGAAGTGCGTGGATGCAGCTCTGGCTCCGTTGAGACTCATCCGCATACTGAACTATATCGACGACTGGTTGATACTAGCTCAAACAGAACAGTTGGCAGTTCAACATCGAGATGTTGTTCTGTCGCACATGAAGAGGCTCAATGCAAAGAAAGGTGTGCTGGTTCTGAGTCAAATTACCAACTACTTAGGGGGAGTGTGGGACTCCACCACGATGCAGGCATATTTATCCCCCTGCTCGTGTGAGTTCCATTCTCGGGGCCGTGAATGGGGTGAAGTTAGGCCAGTCACTCACTGTAAAACAGTTTCAGAGACTGACGGGTCTTTTGGCAGCTGCGTCCAACGTGATAACTTTTGGCCTTCTGCACATGAGACCCTTACAGTGGTGGCTCAGGACCAAGGGGTTTTCTCCGAGGGGAAATCCTTTTCGCATGATCAAAGTCATGCGGCGATGCCTTCGTGCTCTGGTCATGTGGAAAAAGCCTTGGTTCCTGTCCCAGGGACCTGTGTTGGGGACTTCTCGTCGTCGTGTAATGCTTACGACAGATGCTTCCCTCACGGGCTGGGGGGCGATCATGAGTGGTCGCTCGGCTCAGGGTCTATGGGAGGACCATCAGCTCTCCTGGCACATAAATCGGCTGGAGATGATGGCGGTATTTCTTGCATTGAAACACTTCCTCACGGACCTGAGGGATCATCACGTGTTGGTCCGTATGGACAACACGACGGTGGTCTCATATATCAACCACCAGGGGGGTCTGCGGTCTCGCCGACTTTGCAACTTGGCCCGTCGGATCCTTCTGTGAGCCCAGGGAAAGCTCCTCTCATTGAAAGCAGCTTATATTCCGGGGCATCTAAATGTGGGAGCAGATGCCCTGTCGAAGCAGGGGCCAAGGCCCGGGGAGTGGAGACTCCACACCGAGGTGGTGGAGCTCATCTGGAAAAACTTCGGTCAAGCGGAAGTCGACCTATTTGCTTCGGGAGAGTCAACCCAGTGTCCACAGTGGTACTCCCTAACGCACCCAGCACCTCTGGGTCTCTGGATGCTATGCTGCAGATGTGGCCGAGGCTACGTCTGTATGCATTTCCCTGGACAAGGTACGCCAGGAAGGGGTCAGCCTGATACTGGTGGCCTCGTACTGGCCAACCAGGATATGGTTTGCGGACTTAGTGTCTCTAATAGACGGCTCCCCAATAGAGCTTCCTCTCAGGTAGGATCTCCTGTCTCAAGCGGGCGGCACGATACTCCATCCCCGCCCAGAGCTATGGAAACTGTGGGCCTGGCCTCTGAGGGGGCAAGGCTCATAGACTCCGGTCTCCCAACCGAGGTTGTGGAGACCATCCTTCAGTCCAGAGCTCCCTCCACAAGGAAACTATATTCTTATAAATGGAAGTTGTTTTCTACATGGTGTAGTCAACGGAATGTGGACCCTGTCCAGTCATCTATCAGCTTTGTGCTTCAGTTCCTCCAAGAGAAGTTCTCGGAAGGGTTATCTCCTTCAGCATTGAAGGTTTATATAGCAGCCATTTCGGCTTATCATGTTCCTGTAGGGGGTTCCTCGGTGGGTCGAGACCCCCTTGTCATACGCTTCCTTCGTGGCACACTGAGGCCTGCAGTGCGTACAAGAACTCCAGCCTGGGACTTGGATATAGTGTTAGAGGGGCTAGCTGAGGCTCCCTTCGAGCCACTAGAAGAGGTATCAGAAAAATTCCTCACTCTAAAAAGGATATTTCTTCTGGCATTCTCGTCTCTTAAAAGGATAGGAGATTTACAAGCACTGTCGGTTGCTCCTTTGTGTCTGATATTTGCACCTGGTATGGTTAAGGCTTTCCTGCACACTAGACTTGGCTACGTGCCAAAGGTCCCCACCAACGTCCCGGGTCCTATTGTACTCCAGGCTTTCTGTCCTCCTCCTTTTGTAGATCCGGATCAGGAGAAATGCAATCTGCTTTGCCCCGTTAGGGCTTTAGATACATACGTCCACAGAGCTGCCCTGTGGCGGAAAACAGACCAGTTGTTTGTATGTTATGGGTCCCCTAAGAAGGGGGGCCCAGCATCTAAGCAGAGGATGAGCAAGTGGGTGGTCGAGGCCATCTCACTTGCCTATGAAGCATCTGGACAGCCATGTCCTCTAGCTGTCCGTGCTCATTCCACTAGGGGTATGGCGGCTTCTAAGGCATTAATGTCAGGAGTATCATTGAATGATATATGTGATGCAGCTGGATGGTCATCCCAGCACACATTCATCAGGTTTTACAACCTAGACGTAAGTTCTACTCCGGGTTCCTCAGTCCTGTCCACAAGATCACAGACAGGTACTCGGTGATACGGCGTAGTTGGGACAGCGTTCCCATCACGTCATTTGACATAGCGTCGATAGTTCCCACGAAAGGGAAAGTCTCGGGTTACTGGTGTAACCCTTGTTCCCTGAGTAAGGGAACGAGACGCTACGTCACGTTGCCGTACCCCCAGCATACCTGTGAGTGTCTTGCTTCAGCCATAATCCAGAAGCTAGCGTTCTTTGTTCTGGGTATGCTTTATAGTTTCCTGGTCCGTGACGTCACCCGCCTCTGACGTCTCGTCTCATCATTGGTTGGATACAGAGGTGCTTCATGACGCAATCATACAGAGGGTTCCCATCACGTCATTCGACGTAGCGTCTCGTTCCCTTACTCAGGGAACAAGGGTTACACCAGTAACCCGAGCCGTTTTCTCGTTTTTCTGATTTCAATATTAAATCAAAAAAGGAATAAACGGAAGATACCCTGATTCACCTTAATTTTTGTTTAGGTTTTTTCTTGTTTTAAAGTCTAACAAAAGCACCAGGAGGTAAGAACTCAACTATGAAACAAAAAGTCAATTAAAGGTGAAGTACCAGTGGTAGAGTTATGACTGATGTTTAAACAAGAAGAGCAATGTTTTGATAGTATCAAAAGTCACAGTATTTACACTTTTTGAAAGAAACAATCTATGAATGCTTACAGTATTTACATGTTTTTACATATTAAGCTGTTTTTCTTTTTATATTACACACATCACTTTTAAAACACTTTAGCTCTTTTTCTGTTGCAATAATAATAATAATAAATTCTTACATTTTTTAAAAAACTGTCCATCCATTTGTTGATGTCCATTTCTCTAACTCTGTCTTCAAATATATCTATCTAAAAAAAATAAAAGAATATTCTTTGTTTTATATATCTAGTATACACATGTGACAAACAATAAAGGTTTGATGAAATGACACTGTAAATAAGAAAAAAAGAGGCAATCTTACAGCTGGTCTGAATCCTTGATTATTCAAAAAACTCACAAAGGGCATCAACTCTGCTGCAGTGTCCACAGAGTATGTTATGAAAACATCTCCTGAAAATCATAAAAAGTTATATAGGTTTTTAGAGTTCAAGGTGATCTGAAAATCTGTCTTTGAAACATCACTCACTGCAGTCATCAGGAAGACTGATGTTGCGCTTCATTGTTTGAAGGTGGCCGACGGCAGCTGGTTGGGACGGCTGGACACACACTTCTGACATGAGCTCTCTTACAGGGGCTGTGCTCTGATGGGATGTGACTTGAGGGGGCCTCACAGCAGCCGCTTGTCTAGAGATGGGCCTCCAAAAGAAAGCAAAAACATTTAGATATTCACAGGGCAAGTCAAACTTAAAATATTGAGTAGGCTAACTCTTACAGTTTGAAAAATGGTGTTGGGGCAGGGCTTCAGCTTCCTCCACGGCTCAATTAAGAGGACAATGATGATTTTTTATTTACTGCATTATTGTTTATGTTACTGCAATGCTAGTTGTCTATGTGAGTTATAGCATGTAAATTTAGAGAGCGTTTGTAACTGTGAAAACGTCTCAGGTTACGCATGTAACCATGGTTCCCTGAGAACAGGGAACGAGACACTGCGTCGAAATGCTATTGGGGAACACCTCTGCGTGAACCAGTGTCTGAAACGCTTAATCAAATCACTGCAACCATATTGACTGGTGACAGCCCATGACATCATAATGGTGTGACCCATTAATAAGGGGCGCCTAGAGAACATGTCATCCACTTATTGTCTGAAGGGACTGTTCAGCAGGCGGCCCCAAGGCATGGCAGGGAGACGCAGTGTCTCATTTCCTATTCTCAGGGAACCTTGGTTACATGCGTAACCTGAGACGTTCCCTTTTGAAAGGGAACTCACACTGAGTCGAAACACTATTGGGTAACGATATACCGTCACCGGCCATGCTGAGAGGAGTGCATGCCAAGGATGTCAGTGACAACTGTCAGAACAAGCTGTTTCAACTGAAATGCCAGAACCACTCTCCCTACGGGTCACAACTGGGCTGTGAGTGACAGCACTCCCTACATTCATAGCCCAAGCTATAGCCTCAAAGAAGGCATCCAAAGCATGAAGGCCTGCCAAGGCCACTCAAAGACTTGGAACCAGCAACGTCATATAGAAGAGGTCCCTTTAAAGGAATGTGGTTAGGGAGCAAGAGGGAATTCCAGCCAGTCACTTCTCAGGGGAACATAGTCGACCCTGAGTGCCACCAGAGAGGCCGACCTGGTCTTACTTTTCTAGAAACCTATTCTGGCCAACAACCTGTCTGTTTTCTGAACAGAGTCTCTGAAACACTTGCCTCCAGAAGAGTCATCCAGAAAGAGGGACTGCAAACTGGCAGTAAACCAACTCAGACCAGATTGTAGAGATCCTGGAGAGCAGGACTCAGCATAGCACTTTTCAACCCCTGCTACCAAGAGGATTCTGCTTCGATCTTAGGATCTACAGAGCGCTTATTTTTCAAAGCACTGAGGAGGCTGTGCGCTCTAAAGGGACCCTAGTGAGGGGAGAGCAAATCTTGTTGGCTTAGCATACCCAAATCATTGGGGACTCACCTTCAGAGAGGCCTGCTAAGGCCAGCTATCTGATAGCGAGTGATGCTAGCCGCCAGGTACCCAATTGTAAGGGACTCGGTTTCAGGGAGGCCTGCTAAGGCCAACTACCTAATAGAAAGTCTAGCTGGCTGCTAAGTCCCTAAATGTTGGGGACTCACTCTCAAAGAGGCCTGCTAAGGTCAGCCATCTGATAGCAAGTCAATGCTGTTTGCCAAATACCCACAATACTGGGGACTCGCCCTCAGAGAGGCCTGCTAAAGCCAGCCATCTGATAGCAAGTCATTGCTAGCTGCCAAGTACCCAATTGCTGGGGACCCACTCTCCAGGGAGGCCTGCTAAGGCCAACTACCTACCTGATAGAAAGTCTTGCAGGCTGCTATGTACCCAAGCATTGGGGACTTGCCCTCAGGGAGGCCTGATAAGGCCAGCCATCTGATAGCAAGCCAATGCAGTCTGGCAAATACCCACACTGCTGGGGACTCGTCTTCAGGGAGGCCTGCTAAAGCACCCTACCCGATAGCAAGTCTTTCTGGCTAAAAAAACTATCCACACTGTCGAGGACTTGCCCTCAGAGAGGCCTTCCAAGGCCTGCTTATCTATATGTATCGTGAAAAGCGCTATACAAATATAAATGTGAATTGAATTGAATTATCTGATAGCAGGTCATTGCTAGCTGCCAAGTACCCAATTGTTGGAGACCCACTCTCCAGGGAGGCCTGCTAAGGCCAACAACCTGATAGCAAGTCATTGCTGGCTGCCACAATCCCAAATTGTTGTACAATCTATACTGTAAAAAGCACTATATAAATGTAGATGACTTGACTTGACATGCATTTACCCCAAATGCAGAAAGGGGACGGGCCTTGGCCGGACAACTCTCACAATGAGAGGAGGCCAACACTAGGGATGCTAAAAAGAACCTACACTCAGATAATGAGGGTTCAGGGGCTAGCAAACCACCTCCACTATCCCTAGTATAAGCCTAGGTCAGCTATTAATGTGGCCCTGGTGAGGCAGCAGCAACCTCTATAGAACGACTCTCAATATCAAGTGGAGGCAGGATCACTTAACCTGTATAAACAGCTAAGGTGGCCTGAATTTTCACTGAGAGCCAATGCACTGCTGCTAACTACATACAGAGCTCAGAGGAGCGATGCTTACCCAGGTAAACAATGGCAGGCAGCCCCGTGAGCCGACGATAGACGTTTGATCTATCTAAAGTTCAAGCACTAGTCTCTTGCACATCTACTCTTCAAGCCTTATATGAGAGGAGACAAGCTACTCTACCATGAGGTGGCTATCAAGGCAGCCTGACGAGGGCCAGCCCTTAACACGTAGACAGAGCAGTGGCCTCAAAAACACTCCCGTTCTGGGAGGAAGCCATTTCACTCAACACAGTAACTAAATTCTCTGATGGGTAGCTGAAATGAGTGGTGGCCTCACCAGAGAATTCACAATAAGCAAAGCCAACACACTCACTTAAGAAGACTGAAACGGTACTTACAAATATAGTTCTAGCCAACCTACAATGGGAACTTCAGGACCCTAATACATTACTAGTAGGGCTGTCACGATATTGGATTTTTCACACCACGGTTATTGTGGCCAAAAAATATCACGGTATCGATATATCGCGATATTTATATAATCCTTGGGGGGGGGGGGGGGGGGGAATTTATCAAAATAATTTTTACTTTGTTTATTTAGTTTTTCACTTTCAGGGTTGGTGCACATTTTTTAAAGTCAAATTTAAAGTTTTTTAAGACCTGAAGAAATAAAAATTAATACTAGCATAGTAGCCTATACATTATGGCTGTTTCCAATCAAATGAAATCATTATCAACAAAATCCATCTTTGTAATACAGAGGTGACACAGAATGAGAAGTGACATATTTACACAGCATTTACAATTTGTCTACATAAATTTAATTTAATATTTAAATATTTAAATAAATTTTTCTAATTTTAACTTTTTAATGTCCCTTAAATATGAAACTAAACTAAACTGCCAGTAGGTGGCAGCAAGTCACTGTCTTAATGAGTGAGTGAGTCAAACGATTTGTTCAAATGACTGATTCATGACTTCATTCAGGAACGAAGCTCGGATTCATTCGTTCTAAATGCGGATTCAGTCAGTATAACAAAAACATTTCTGTTGCATGGGGCTTTGTTCTGCTGTTCATAATTTTAAAATTTTCGTTGGCGAAATAAAGAACAAAACAAACAATATTAACAATACTGTGTCTAAAATGTAACTCACATTGTTCATTTAACAAGTTGAAGGAACACTGCATTTGTGCTGATTTGGGGAAAACGGCACTTTTGCTCGTGTGATATTGTAAAACAACTACATCTTATAATATGATATAATGACAAAAAATTGTCGGGGCAAAAAATGCCCGTGTATCTTGAATTCTGAGGGCAAATAACTGCATGCATATCTACATCACGCTGAGTAAAGGCCTTTGCACACTGAGTCCAAAATTTTCGCATGCGTTTTTTCGTATTCGCAATCCTAAAAATTCGTCACGCACATAAGACGAATAAAGAAAATGCAGTACTTAAAATAATCACCCTCTATTTAAATGCGTGAACACAGAAAATCGCTGTTAACAGGTTAATATAACATTTCCCATTCCATGACTAGTAAAATAATCGCAACTTACTCTCTGTAAAATGGAGTAATCTGCAGGGTGATGGACACGGAGGTGGGTAAGAGGTTGATGGTGTTGCCACCCTTCGCACTGACTGTAGCTAGGCAAATCCTGCGGATTGGAGCCGAAAGGAGCCGAAAAACTCCCATACTGTCGAGCTTATTTACTTTTTTCAGGTGCAGACAGAGCCTCTCACTCTCCCGCTCGGAATAGCTGCGCGCTGCGTCTTCTTCTTGTTTGACAGGCGTCAGCGTTAAGGTGCAATACTGCCACCTGAGAGCTCAACCAGGTACTGGCACTGGAGTATTTACATGTCATGATATCATAAGCGTCCTATTCATTTTAAATATCGTGGTTATCGCCAAAACCGGTATAATCGTCACACCCTAAATTAACATGATATCGATATTTCATGCTTTGAATATCACGGTTATCGTCAATACCGGTATATTGCGACACCCCTAATTACTAGTTATAAAAAGCCCTTCTCTTTCTCCCCGATGTCGGCCAGATTCAGCCACAGATGCCTCTCCATGGCCACCATAACTGCCATTGATCGACCGATCGCGGCAGCAGTCTGTTTGGTGGCCTGGAGAGTGAGATCTGTGGTGGGGCGCACTTTAAGGGGCTTAGATGGCAGGGTCTGAGCTTTCAGTGTTGATGCCTGCCCCCGACTCGACACGTTCGTGAACATTTGGTCAATCGGTGGCATCAACACATGCCCATATTCGCCCAATCCCTTGACATCAGCTAAATTAGCCCGCTGATGTCCATGAATGCGTGCTGAATATGGGTTCTTCCATGCCTTCTCGATCTCATTGTGAAGATCAGGAAGGAATGGAAGGCTCACGGGAGCTGGAGGATTATGGCCTGAGAGAAACCAATCGTTGAGCCGACCGCACGAGCCTCTCTCTTAACATGGCAACTGCAACCTGCCAGCAGCGTGTTCCATAACCTCCAACAGCTCTGCTTACGTGGGGCAGGGTGGCTGAGAGGATTCAGGAAACTCACCCTCTCTATCATTATTAGCCATCTCCTGCTCTGCTGGAAGAGCACTCACTGCTGGACCCTAGAATGAAGAAGACAACACATCCTTTCCCAGCAGCTTACTCTCATCAGCTGCCGAATAACGTGAGAGGCTTACACCCTTCTCAAACTCTTCAGCAAGCTCCATCTAGGAGCCCTATGATCTGAGTCTCCGCTCTGCCTCAGCACGACCCGGGACCCGAATCACCAGGCCCAGATGCTGGTCTCTCTTCCCTCGAGAAGAGAGCCAGATGAGAGCGGAGCATTCTCAGAGGAAAACGCTCACAATTGGCACAGGCAGCTCCCTTGAGAATTGCCTGTGCATGCTCTTCACCCAGACAGTGGACACACAGTTCATGTGTGTCATAAGGTGTGAAATATCTGTGACACGGATCCACACTCTTCTGAAAAAGCCTGGTTTTCTCTATGCACTTCATAATGCCAGCGATTGCGCTTCACACAAACAGTCCCTGAAGACAAAAAGAGGATGATGACGTTCTCTAGGTGCCCCTTATATTCTTCCGCTTTGCACCATTATGATGTTATGGGCTGTCGCCGGTCAATACGATTGCCGTGATTTGATAAGCATTTCAGACACCGGTTCACACGGAGGCGTTCCCCAATAGTGTTTTGACGCAGTGCGAGTTCTCTTTCGAAAGGGAACTAACTTTGTAGCAGACTTAATTGCACTTCAAACCACGACATGATAGTTGTTCACAAAGTTGCGCAATTAACATGCTTGTGTAGTACAAAATCAAAATATGATTTTGTTGCTTTCATTTAAAAAAGCTCAAACATTTTTGTCTGGGTCTAGCTTAAGCCTTGTCTGTGAAACCGAGGGTAAAAGTGGTACTTGAGGCCCACCCAGTGAAACCATTCACTCATGTACCGAATCTTCAGATCAAGTCTGCAAAACTACAAGCACATTACATGCTTTAAATGGGACCTATTATGCAAAATTCACTTTTGCATGGTATTTGGACATGAATGTGTGTTGGCAGTGTGTGTACACAACCACCCTATAATGATAAAAATCCAACCACTCCTTTTTTTTTAACCCCCATAAATCATAAGCAGTGTCTTAGATCAAGCCCTTTCCAGATCCCTGGCAGTGTGACGTCACAAAAGCCACAGGCCCCGCCCATGAATGTTGACAGACACTGCCGTTTTAACATTAGGTGTTATGTAGCTGGATGGATCTCCATTTACTCCCTAAATCTGAGCCGCTGAAGACGAGGTGGATTCATTTTGTTTTTGAAGAAAATGCTCCTTCAACTCTACCGAAATTTATGTCTGCACAAATCATTTCACACCAGACTGCTTTGTGAAGAATGTCAATACAAAGGGACAATACAAAACATACAGTCTCCAGAGTGATCCTGCACTGTAAAAAATTGCTGTAAAAAATGGTGTACTTTTAGTAGTGTGTTTTCTGATGTTAAGAGTTGATCTGTTTATCTTTTTTGTTGATTGTCACCGTTGTTGAGATTCATGTGATGATTCTTGATGTCTGTGTGAATCTAAGTGATGCTATAGATCAAAACATTTTTTGTAAATGATGAGTTTAAAAATCCTTAACTGATTGCTCAGCACTGCTTCATCCTTTGCTGTAGTATCACAGAGTAATATAAAAGTAAATTTACTAAAAAAAAAAAACAACATTTCTGATAACGGATTAGACACTGGATAAATTCAGTGAATTAAGTGTTACATAATGATCATGTCATAATCAAAACATAACATAACAACACACTATTATATTTTCTCTTAGCTTCTTCATGCTATAACAATTGTCTTAAAAAAAACACATTTACAGTAGCCAAAGAGAAACTAACGCTACAAATCAAGTGTCAAGAGCACAACTAAAGTGAGCACTGACCTCCGTTCCTTCAGTGATTCTGCTTTTTAACAGCAGATGTTTGTCACTACTTCTCAATCATCACTTAATTAATCATTAACTTCAACAGCGATTTAGTGTTACTCTAACATTCTGTAGTGTCGACACATACGTGTTCATAAAACACTGGGGATTTTGTTGTGGGGTTTAAAGTATTAAAGGTGTAAAGATGAATAAGCATGCATAGTGAAACACTTTTCTACAGTAATAAACTGTAAATTAATTTTACAGCAACAAACTGTAGAAAAACAGTAATTTACTGGCAACTCTGTTGCCCGTAGTTTTCTGTAAAATCATGAAAAAACAGCAATGTACTGTAAAACGTAACAGTCAAATTTATTAAATGAAAAGTTAATTTCACTGAAGTAGCCTATTAGTGAAAGTTAATACAATTCAATAATTGATCAGAGTAAGTGTTGAATTGAAGTGTTTTTTTTTTTTATGTTTTTGCACTAGATGTTGGTGTTTAATGTTTTGTCGGGATTTAAAGGGTTTCTGTTGTCTTGTGTGTCACCATTATGCAGAAGAGTAATGCCTGTGCTTCAATGATGATCCAGAGGCACTGATGTTATGCTGCATGTTGATTTATTTAAAGGCAGTAACTGTGTAGTTGCTGATGCAATGACAATCTCTTAGCTAATTGTAATTGCACATGTGCTGTTATTAGCTAGCAGTTATCTGCAAGAGATTTAAGCTGACTTGATGTTTCTAGTTTTAATGATTTTGTTTAATTTGGTTATTTCTTTTTTTAGTGGACTCAAATGAAAAGTTCAAGTGAATAACACACTTATATAAATATAAATATTACTTATAAATATTAGTTTATGAATTTAATTGGCAGTCAGACAATTTAAGGCAGTTGATTTCTGCAAATGAAATTAGTTAACTCGTGTTTTTAATTGAGTGCATGGTATTTTTACAGAAACATACTGCAATGTAGATTACGGTAAAGGACTGTAAAATTAACAGTAAAGTATTGGCAACTTTTTTGCCAGTAATTACCTGTAAATTCACAGTACAATTTTTTACAGTGTGGATATGGCAGTAATAAAGGTGAGGGCACTTTATTACAGTTCATCGGAGTTGATTTACAGATATAAAGTTTACCAGTTTATTAAGCACCACACAAAAAGGCATAATGTCTTTATATATTTGTTTACTGTTATTTATAACGAGTGTTCCCTTTCAGACGGTCACGTTCGACGTACGTCAGTAGTGACCGACGAATTGGGATATCGCTAGAGAGCCCTATCAGCTTCGAGTGAACTAAAACAAGCCAATGGAATTGGCGTGCGATATTTGCATAATGCGCACTGCCTCCGACAGGTGTATATAAATAGGAAGCAGATGCAATCGCACTCTGTCTTTCGCTTCGGAGCCAACAGTTGGTGTCCAGCTTTCAGACTTCACAAGAGTGAAACTAAACAGTCTTCTTGAAGATTCAGCGTCTGTTTGTGTTGGTGTTAAGGCACAACAGCGAGGTCGCGAGCTTCCCGGGGAGCCTGAGCTTAAGCTCTCAACTGCTGTTTTAACAGCAACTGAATTTCCCATATAAAACGCAGTTGTCTGTTGCGATTTGGGCCGGTTCCTCACGGTGTGTTCGGGGAGTGGTGTACCCGAACACATTGTGTCACTCCCTGTGTGCTTCAGCACGAAAGAGCTGACTCTTCACCTTCTAAAAGAGCTTCACAGACAGACACTGCGTCTTTTTCAAGACGTCATTCTGTCTGTGCGTTTCTGGAGGCGGACGTTTCCTATCCTCACTGACGGCCACAATCACTTTCTCTCATGTCTGCTTAGCGTGCTGAGACTGTGTTTGTGGGTGGTTCATACTCTCTTGTGAGAGTATGCCCACGTCGGCGCGCTGTTCGTCTCACCTTTCTCGTAAGGGCTTGAGCGCTCAGTGCGCCGTGTGCCGTTGAGCTGCCGGCTGACAGCGCGCATTGCCATGGCAACCCAGCGAGTTGTCCGGTGCTCTAGATGCGCGGTCGAGACTCGAGTGCCTTTAATTGAGTTGGGAGTCCCCTCACTTATTCCCCGATCTAGTTTATTTTTCTGAAACAGAAAAGTACTACTTTGGCGAATAAGCCTGGGTGACCAGAGGATCACAGTGGGGCAATACCCGCCGAGCCATTCTCCGTGGGCCCCCCACTCCTCTAGTGCATCACAAACATGTTGTGACTGTGTTCGTTGGTGGTTTATGTTTAATAACAACATGGCCACGTCGGCGCCCAGTGCGCCGTGTGTCGTCCAGTTAGACGGCCACGTTCACTGTCCCACATGGCTGGTAGCTTCTGGGTGGATTGCTGGTCCTTCTCATGGGGGACCTAGCATCTAGTCAGCGCTCCAGCAGAGGATCAGATGTCGACTGCTACATTGGAGAGAGGGTTGTTGGGCTCTGGACATGAAGATGAGGCTGAGCGTTCCATGGTTGTGATGTGCTCATGCTGAATCAGATTCAACGCCCTGGGGGCGTTGTGCGACGCATGCTTGCCTTGCCCCGCCCCCTGTCCTTAGCCCGGATGTGCATTAAAAACTTGGCAGTTTGGAAGCCTTTTTTGGTGTCAAATATGGAACGCCAAAAGGGCCATAATCTGCATTAAGTTTTTTCTCTCTCACTACCCTCTGTGGTGGGGTGGCAGTGCTACGGGCACACCACCTCTGCCCCACATGGGTCTTGGCCCCCGGTAAGTCCGTGGAAGGCCAAAGCACTCATTGCATATGGGTAGTTCTGAGTCGGGGTTGAGCTACACATGATGCAAGTCATAGCGCAGGCCCCTGGCCAGACAATGTCCACCATGGTGGTCCGGAAATACCCCTGGCCAGTCTTGCAGAGGTGTGTCATCATCAAAGTACGCTTTCCCAATGCTCTCATCTCACAAGCTGGCTTAAAACCCAGCCCGCTCAGCACAGCCAACCCACTTGGCAAGCGAGAAGCGGTCCTGGAGAAATGGCGACCTGGAGCTGAGGTAAACAGTTCTTCAGGGGGTGATGCTCGCATCGCTCCCTCCCCGGAGGAGGGCCGGGTGGAAAATTTTGGTACCCACGAAGTAGAACTGTTATCTGATCCTCCAGGTCCCAAGAGGGTGTGGCTGGCAGTGTGCAAGGCCCCGCCTCGTCACTCTCAGCCCCCTCTCACTTCACCAGCAGGTTCCAGTGTGATGGTTCAGGCCGCACCCCATATGCCGTCTCCCATTCACACTGCTACCTCGCAGAGTCTGACCACCCCGTCCGAGTCGGGTCCCCGTACTCTGCTTGTGGCTGTCAGCGTGCGAGGCCCCGCCTTGCCACGCGCAGCCCCCTCTCACATCGCCAGCAGGTGCCAGTGTGATGGTGCAGGCCGCGCCCCGTGTGCCGTCTCCCATTCACACTGCTACCTCGCAGAGTCTGACCACACTCCGGGCCGCTTCCATGCCGTCCGAGTCGGGTCCCCGTACTCTGCCTCGCTGCCCCACCCCCGGTACATCTGTGGTGCCTTTTGGTCCTGCTGGCTCGGTGTCTGGAAACATGGACAGCGCTTTCCAGCCCGTCCCGCTGGCTCATTCGTACTATCAGACTCGGCTATGCGATTCAGTTCGCCCGGCGTCCCCCGGTTTTCAGGGGTGTCCACTACACTCAGGTGTCACTGGACAACGCACCTGTTCTCTGGGCGGAGATTGCTGTCCTCCTGGTGAAGGATGCAATCGAGCCGGTCCCTCCAGCCGATATGAAGTCGGGGTTCTACAGCCCTTACTTCATTGTACCGGTACCTTCACAGGCTGCCGTTCAAGATGCTCACGCAGAAGCGCATTCTTGAATGCGTCCGTCCCCAGGATTGGTTTGCAGCGATCGACCTGAAGGAGGCGTACTTTTATGTCTCGATTTTGCCTCGCCACAGACCCTTCCTACGGTTTGCGTTCGAGGGTCAAGCATATCAGTACAAAGTCCTACCCTTCAGGCTGGCCCTGTCACCCCGCGTCTTTACGAAGATTGCGGAGGCGGCCTTTGTTCCCCTCAAGGAACAGGGCGTTTGCATCCTCAACTACCTCGACCTGGTTGATCCTGGCCAGTTCGAGAGAGCAGTTGTGCGAACACAGGGACATGGTTCTAGCTCACCTCAGCCAGTTGGGTCTTCGGGTCAACTGGGACAAGAGCAAACTCGCCCCCAGGCAGAGGATCTCTTATCTCGGTCTCTCGAGCTAGACTCGGTCACCCGGACTGCGCGCCTTACAGAGGAATGCGTCCAGTCGGTGTTGAACTGCCTGAGTACGCTCAAGCGCAGGACAGCGGCCCCACTGAAAGACTTTCAGAGGATCCTGGGGCATGTGGCATCTGCAGCCGCGGTCACGCCGCTCAGATTGCTCCATATGAAGCCGCTTCAACACTGGCTCCGTGGCCGGGTCCCGAGATGGGCGTGGCAGTGCAGTACACTCCGTGTCCCCGTGACACCGAGCTGCCGTCGCACCCTCATCTGGTGGTCGGACCCCTCGTTCCTACGGGAGGGAGTGCCCCTCGAACAGGTGTCCAGGCACGCTGTGGTCTCCACAGATGCCTCTGCCACCGGATGGGGGGCCACGTATAACGGGCATGCAGTGTCGGGTCTTTGGACGGGGCCTCAACTGCATTGGCATATCAATTGCCTGGAGTTGCTAGCAGTACGTCTTGCACTGGGCCGCTTCAAGGAGCTGCTGTCAGACAAGCATGTACTGGTCCACTCGGACAGCACTGCGGCCGTTGCGTACATCAACCATCAGGGTGGTCTGCGCTCCCGTCGCATGTCGCAACTCGCCCCCCATCTCTTGCTATGGAGTCAGAAGCATCTGAGGTCACTTCGTGCCATTCATGTCCCAGGTGTGCTCAACCGTGCAGCCGACGAGCTCTCACGGCAGCCTCCACTTGCGGGCGAGTGGCAGCTCCATCCCCAGGCGGTCCAGCTGATCTGGCAGCACTTCGGCGAGGCCCAGATAGATCTGTTTGCCTCCCCAGAAACTGCCCACTGCCAGTGGTTCTATTCCCTGACCGGCGGCACGCTCGGCACGGATGCCCTGGCACACAGCTGGCCCCGGTGCCTACGCAAATATGCGTTTCCCCCAGTGAGCCTTCTCGCACAGCTCCTGTGCAAGGTCAGGGAGGACGAGGAGCAGGTCTTGTTAGTGGCTCCATACTGGCCCACTCGGACCTGGTTTTCGGACCTAATGCTTCTCACAACAGCCCCTCCCTGGCCGATTCCTATGAGGAAGGACCTACTGACTCAGAGACGGGGCTCCCTATGGCACCCGCGTCCTGACCTGTGGAACCTCCACGTGTGGTCCCTGGACGGGATGCGGAGGTTCTGAGTGATCTCCCGCAAGCGGTCGTAGACACCATCACTTCCGCTAGAGCTCCTTCCACGAGCAGCCTCTATGCGTTAAAGTGGAACCTGTTCTTTGAATGGTGCTCCTCTCACCGAGAGGATCCCCGATCATGCTTGGTCAGATCTGTGCTTTCCTTCCTGCAAGAGGGCTTGGAGCGAAGGCTGTCTCCTTCCACCCTCAAGGTGTATGCTGCCGCTATCGCCACACATCACCATGCAGTAGATGGCAAGTCCCTGGGGAAGCACGATCTGATCGTCAGGTTCCTGAGGGGGGCAAGGAGATTAAATCGTCCTCGCCCTCCCTCCATAACCTCTTGGGATCTGACCCTGGTTCTTACATCTCTCTGGGGTCATCCCTTCAAACCTTTGCAATCAGTCGAGTTAAAAGCACTGTCTCTTAAGACCGTCCTCCTGGTTGCATTGGCTTCGCTTAAGAGGGTAGGGGATCTGCACGCATTTTCGGTCGACGAATCGTGCCTAGAATTCGGGCCCGGTGACTCTCACGTCATCCTGAGACCCCGGCCCGGATATGTGCCCAAGGTTCCTACCACTCCCTTCAGAGATCAGGTAGTGAACCTGCAAGCGCTGCCTTCGGAAGAGGCAGACCCAGCCCTAGCTTTGCTCTGTCCCGTCCACGCCCTGCGTGTGTACGTAGACAGAACGCAAAGCTTCTGGACCTCAGATCAGCTCTTTGTCTGTTACGGAGACCAGCAGAAGGGAAAGGCTGTCTCCAAGCAGAGGATGGCCCACTGGATAGTGGATGCCATCGCCCTGGCGTACGAATCCACGTTTATACTTGGGTTGAGAGCCCACTCCGCCAGAGGAGTGGCCTCTTCCTGGGTGCTGGCTTATGGCGCCTCGCTGACAGATATCTGTAGAGCTGCGGGCTGGGCGACACCTAACACGTTCGCTAGATTCTATAGCCTACGTGTAGAGCCGGTATCTTCCCATGTACTCGCTTCCACTAGCCGGTAGACGCGTTGAGCCCGCTCTAAGTGTTGGCTTGCAATGCCATTCCCGCCCCCTGGGCCGGATACGTGCATCTTTGACTCCAGTCACGTTCCCCACTTGGCAAACCCTGTCGAGTTCCTCCGCCTCCCCCTTCGGCTCAGACATTGCGGAGTGTCTGATGCCAGGCCAACATCCGTCACTGACGTTGTCTGTTGGCTGGGTTCCATATGTTGCGATCCCTCTACGTGAGCGGTCCCATATGTGTAATTGTCCACGGTCTAAAACTCCCTACGGTGAGTCCATGTCTTTCCCTTAGCAGAGCCAGCTCTGCTGTCACCTGTCAGATGAGTCTCCCCCTACCCAGGTGGAGCCATCCCAGGGACTCCATATGCGTACTGCTCCACGGGCCAGTCCATATGTGTATTCTCCACGTAAACTCCTCCCCCATTGGGTAGGTAGTGGCCTCCGCAGCGTCCCCTACGGGTTTGCTTCCCCAGTGTAGTCTAGTTTACTTAGTGGGTATGTCGGAACAGCAGTAGACTCTCTCGGCGTAAGCTCGCCCCCTTCACCGTCCCAATTGGTGCGACGGGTGGCTAGAGCTTGCGCTGGGCACTGGAAGGGGTTTCGTAACTGTGGCGCTTTATTTGGGATCCCAATTCATCGGTCACTACTGACGTACGTCGAACGTGACCGACTGAAAGGGAACGTCTCGGTTACGTATGTAACCCTTGTTCCCTGAAGGAGGGAATGGAGACGTACGTCCCGTCGCCACAGTTTCTGTACCCTCGCTGTTGTGCGGACACCAGTTGTCTCCTCAGCAAAAAACAGAGTGCGATTGCATCTGCTTCCTATTTATATACACCTGACGGAGGTGGTGCGCATTATGCAAATATCGCATGCCAATTCCATTGGCTTGTTTAGTTCACTCAAAGCTGATAGGGCTCTCTAGCGATATCCCAATTCGTCAGTCACTACTGACGTACGTCTCCGTTACATACGTAACCGAGACATTTCTGTCTACTTCGCTGTGTATTTGATGATAATGCAAGGGAGAGAGAGAGTTATGGATAATATTTTAATGCACACTTGCACTGTGTTTTATTAAGCTCTTACAGTGATTTTCTAGAGTGAAGACAGACGCTTCATATTTTGTGTGAAGTACAAAACATTATAAATCTCATCAGTAAACAGGCTTGTACTGATATAGTGGATAAAAACAAGAAGACAATATAAGTTATAACTGTAATTGAACTAAACTATACCTGTTCTATCTCCACACCGCATATACTTGCAGTTTCTGACATTATAGTGCATCCTGACTGAATCCTGACACCGGAGAATGAGCTCTTGAAGCTCCGCCCTCTTAGGCCAAGCACAGCAGTTCATTTGCATTTAAAGGGTACAGCCTGAAACAGCGCATTTTTGGTCAACCCCAAAAAGTGGCAATTTTAACATGCTATAAAAATTATCTGTGGGGTATTTTGAGCTAAAACTTCACATACACACTCTGTAATCAGTTTCAGCTGCTTAGGTGTTAATGAAATTAACAACAGGTGTACTAGATGAGCAACAATGAGACAACCCCCAAAACAGGAATGGTTTTACAGGTGGAGGCCACTGACGTTTTTTTTCCTACTCATCTTTTCTGACTGTTTTTCACTAGTTTTGCATTTGGCTAGGGTCAGTGTCACTATTGGTAGCATGAGGCGATACCTGGACCCTACAGAGGTTGCACAGGCAGTCCAACTCCTCCAGGATGGCACATCAATACGTGCCATTGCCAGAAGGTTTGCTGTGTCTCCCAGCACAGTCTCAAGAGCATGGAGGAGATTCCAGGAGACAGGCAGTTACTCTAGGGAAGCTGGACAGGGCCGTAGAAGGTCCTTAACCCATCAGCAGGACTAGTAACTGCTTCTTTGTGCAAGGAGGAACAGGATGAGCACTGCAGGAGCCCTACAAAATGACCTCCAGCAGGCCCACTGGTGTGAATATCTCTGACCAAACAATCAGAAACAGACTTCTAGAGGGTGGCCTGAGGGCCTGACATCTTCTGCCCAGCACCGTGGAGCTTGATTGGCATTTGCCATTGAACACCAGAATTGGCAGGTCCGCCACTGGTGCCCTGTGCTTTTCAGATGAGAGCAGGTTCACCCTGAGCACATGTGACAGACATGAAAGGGTCTGGAGAAGCCGTGGAGAAGAGCGTTATGCTGCCTGTAACATCGTTCAGCATGACCGATTTGGTGGTGGGTTAGTGATGGTCTAGGCATATCCATGGAGGGACACACAGACCTCTACAGGCTAGACAATGGCACCCTGACTGCCATTAGCTATCGAGATGAAATCCTTGGACCCATTGTCAGACCCTACGCTGGTGCAGTGTGTCCTGGGTTCCTCCTGGTGCACAACAATGCCCGGCCTCATGTGGTGAGAGTATGCAAGCAGTTTCTGGAGGATGAAGGAATCGATACCATTGAATGGCCCCCATGCTCGCCTGATCTAAATCCAATAGAACACCTCTGGGACATTATGTTTCGGTCCATCCGACACCACCAGGTTGCACTTCAGACTGTCCAGGAGCTCAGTGATGCCCTGGTCCAGATCTGGGAGGAAATACCCAGGACACCATCCATTGTCTCATTAGGACAAGCACATGGGGGCCATACAAACTACTGAGTACCATTTTGAGTTGCTGCAATGAAATTTCAGCAAAATGGACTAGCCTGCTGCATAATTTTTTCAGTTTGATTTTTGGAGTGTCTTTGAATTCAGTCCTCTGTAGGTTGATAATTTTCATTTCCATCAAACGATGTGGCATCCTTTGTTCCTAACACATTACCCAGTCCATATCAGTAGATATCCAGCATGATATTTTTCTCCATTGAGATCTGATGAGTTTCTGATAAGTGTTCCTTTATTTTTTTGAGCAGTATATATATATATATATATATATGTGTGTGTGTGTGTGTGTGTCACAGAATCACCAGGCTCCACCCTCACCCAGTATCAATGTTCCCAATCACCCGATTACTAATCACTGTCCACCTGTCACTCATCTCACCTGTACAGTATTTAAGCACTCACCAAACACAGTCATTGTCTAGTCTCGTCTTGGACTTCCTCTGTGTTCCTCATCCTGATACCTACCTGTTGTTACCTACCTGTGTGATCTTGTCTCCAGTTCTCCATCTCCGGATCCCCTCATCTATCTACAACAATGAAAAGAAAAGTTATTCATCATCATTATCAGTGACTGTTTGTGTGTGTGTTGTTCTTCTCACCTGATATTGGATCCCCGCTTGTGTTATCTGCCGTTTGTTTCTGCAATCCATTGACTGTTTTAAATAAATAAACTTACTGTCTTACTTGCCATCATCTAATCTGTGTTTCCTGACAGAAGACTAGACCTAGACAGAATGGCAGAATGAGTACTACCACCGGACCCGTTTCAAGCTCATATGGATCATCTTCATGTGTGTGTGACTCAACCATCCTGTCACCACCACAACAGTCACTGCATCGGTCACTTCTTCGCCGCTTACTGTAGTCACTAGTCCCATGGCCAACCCGGTGGCCTAATCTGGTTCGGCGGAGGAGTGCAATGGATTTCTACTACAATGATCGCTAGTCCTTGAGTTGCAGCCGCAATGATTTCCTATGGAGAGAGTGAAGACAGCTTTTATTATCTCCTTGTTAACAGGAAAAGTGCTGAAATGGGCTGAGACTGGCAACAATCTGGCCCCACTACACAAACTGTGGAGGAATTTATGAATTACTTCCGGGAGGTGTTTGGTAAGCCCGCTGGTGATACTTCCATTTGGTGACCAGTTATATCATTTGCAACAAAGAAAATTGTCTATTTCTGAATATGCTCTCAAGTTCCGGACGGAATGAAAGATCGCTGCGCACCACTTATTGTCAATGGCTCATTCCTCCATTCCGGTAGCAGCTCGCTGCTTATGATGACACCATGGGTCTTGAGAAATTCATCCAGCTTTCCATACTTACAGCCCATCGTATGCAAGAATGCGAAATTCCCAATCAGGATCAGTGACGCTCTGCTTCCTCCTGCCAACCAGACTCACAATATTCTCCAGAACCAGAACCCATGCAGATCGAATCCACCCATTTATCCCAGGCTGAGCGCAGAAGACGGCTGACCCAGGGATTGTTTATACTGCAGGATTTCTAGGCATGTTCTTCCCGAGTGCCCCATCAGACCTCCGTGCCCTTTGGTGAGTTTTGTTCATGCCAGTAATGTTTGCTAATCATATGTGTCTGGTGTATCTCATACAGTTACCACACTCATCGATTCTGGGTCAGCCGGGAACTTCATCTCTACCGCCCTCTGCCGCCAACTCGAACTCACAGACACCCAATGACAGACACTTCAAAGCCCAAACAATAATTGGAAAGCCCCTTAATCGTTCCAACATCCGGTTCAGGGCTTGACCTCTCCTTCTGGGTGTGGGTGTACCACACCAAAAAAAAATCTCTTTACTGGTTCTGGAGAATTCTACTGCGGACTGTGGTTAATTCAACATCATCCAGAGCTCTCTTGGGAAACTGGTGAGATTAAGAAATGGAGTGATAATGTCATTCTTCCTGTTTTCCTTCACTTCCTCTTCATCTACAGAAAGAACCAATAAAGGTTGCAGTGTGTTCTACCTCCATCGAGAGTCCTACTAATCGGCTATCTGTTCGTGAGTGGATGTATGGATTGCTCCATCTCCAAAACACCACAACATCTACCTTCCGGTAAACTCCTTCCTCTGCCTGTCCCTAATCGTCCCTGGTCACATCTAGGAGTTGATTTCATCATGGATCTTCCAGCTTCTCAAGATAACACTTGCATCCTAGTGATTGTTGACTGGTTTTCTAAATCCTGTCTTCCCCTGAAAGGTTTACCTATAACCATGGAAACCGCCAAACTTCTGTTCAATCACGTGTTCAGATATTTCGGGATACCTGAGGACATTGTACCCGATAGAGGCCGCCAGTTCATCTCCACAGTATGGAAAGCCTTCATGAAACTCCTAGATATAACCTGAAGACAGACTTATGGTCACCACCCCCAGATGAATGGGCTGACAGAACGGAAGGTACAGGAGATCGTCCGCTTCCTCTGAACCTTCTGCCATAACCACCAGAACTCCTGGAGCCATTTCTAGTATGGGCCGAGTATGCACAAAATTCACTCCGCCAACAAGCTACAGGCCTTACTCCATTCCAGTGCGTGCTTGATTACCAGCCACCCATGTTCCCATGGTCTAGAGAACCATTATACGTACCATCTGTCAATCACTGGATCCAGAGGGTCTGGGACTCAGCCCAACATCATGCTGACACCCGCAGAACATCCGCTCACAGTTTTCATCCTGGTGAGAAGGTATGGCTGTCAACCAAAAATATCAGGTTACGTCTACCCAGTAAAAAGCTGAGTCCCAGGTACATTGGCCCCTTTGAAATCAAGGAGATCAATCTGGTATCCTTCCAACTCAAACTCACAGATCGGTATCGTATACACCCAGTTTTCCACGTATCTTCGCTAAAACTCTACCACTCACCTGTTTCTCCTTCTCCCACAGAGCCTGATGACAGTCATCATTGTGCAAGAGATCCTTGATTCCCGAAGCCATGGTGGTGCTTTGGAGTACTTGGTTGACTGGGAAGGCTTTGGTCCTGAAGAACATTCTTGGGTCCCTAGAAATGACATCTTGGACCCCGAGCTACTCACCACCTTTCACAGTACTCACCCTGATAAACCAGCACCGTGCAGCAGGGGTCACCCACGTCATTGTCGTTGGATTCTTCGGCCCTTAGGAGCGGTCCGTGGAAAGGGGGGTACTGTCACAGAATCACCAGGCTCCATCCTCACCCAGTATCAACATTCCCTGATCACTGATCTCACCTGCACAGTATTTAAGTACTCACCAAACACAGTCATTATCTAGTCTCATCTTGGACTTCCTCTGTGTTCCTCATCCGGATACCTACCTGTTGTTATCTACCTGTGTGATCCTCATCTCCAGTCTCCTTCTCTGGATCCCCTTGTCTATCTACAACAAAGAAAAGGAAAGTTATTCATCATCATCAGTGACTGACTGTGTGTGTTCTTCTCACCTGATATTGGATTCCGGCTTGTGTCTTCACTCATCTGCCAGTTATTTTTGCATTTGATTGACTGTTTTAAATAGTTTTGAATGAACTTTTTGCTTTTGAAAGATGTGTTGCACATTGTGTGGTTTTGTGTGTAGAGCTTTGAGAAATGGAGCCATAGTTTCAAAAACTCTAATTTGTATTTTTGTTCTGTTGTATTTTTTGTCAGATTTGTTTGTAATTACTTTCTTTGTTCTTATTGTATTGCTGACTTTACTTTAATTAGTATTAGTTTTTGCTAGGTATCGAAAGTAGGGTAGAACGGGGCAAAAGGTGCCTTTGATTTTATTTTCCTCTAAACCACTAGATGGCACAAAAACTTGCCCCAGCACTTTCCTAAATATCCGCTTTTCAAGATGCATGTGTAAATTTGTCTGATCCTTGACGCGATCGTGGGCAGCAATGCAAAGTTGATTCTGAGGTAGTTTGATCTAATATTTGATGTTTTTTAAAATGTTGTTGATTTAAGTAGCAAATGAGAATCAATTAAATTAATGTTCGTATTTTCAGACAAAAGTCTTCTTAATGATTTTCAGTTTTGTTCAAGGTAATTCAAGCAACAGTTTTTCAATAACGGAAGAATATGTAAAAGTATGGTATTTGGGGTAAAAAGGCCCCTGCTGTTGGGGCAAAAGGCACAATAATTAACATGATAATACATAGTTTGCTGACTTTTCCATTTGTTGATATGACATGGTTAGATTCAGATGGCAAATATCATATATCAAATTGGGTATCCATCTTAGAGATGATACCCATATTTATAATGAAACAATCATATTTAAAAATATTATATTAATCATATAATAAAATATAATTTATTGTTACTACTATAAATCTATAATAAATATTATGGGATCTCCTTCAATGCTTTGTAGGGCATCGCTCGACAGAACTTACCAATGACTTTATCAATGAACAACATGATTGAACAAAGCTTCATTTGGTCCAAAAGATCCATTTCCTGACAGGAAACACCTAGCCTTAACAGAAGTGATGACGTGACTTCTTTAAACAAGGACTCTGTCTAAAGGACTTCTTAGCTCATCAGCAATAAACTAATCAGAACCCATCACGTGGATCTGATCACATTAAATCTATTGATTCTCTCACAAAACCCTCTTGTATTATCGGACGGAACAGGAAAACACCCATCAACGGATTTAAAGACGAATCTGTCCTATCAATACCTCCCTTGTGTGAGCAATCCATCCTGACCCGGTCACTCGTGACTCCGGTCAAAGTTTAAACTATGCTTAAGGACTCAATCTTGAATCTCAAAAGGGACAATGTCGATTACTTAAAGTATTAACTATATCCAGAATAACATTTGCTATGATGTGATTACTAACATGTTGGATTCAATGCATTATATGTTTGTATTCCTGTATGCATCTTCTTTCTCTTATAATCATTGTTTTTAATTAGGTCAGTCTAGTAATATGTGTGTAAGAAGTGTGTCGTGTTTGAGCTCTAAATACAGAGTTTATAATTCTCTGTAATTCTGTGTGAATGAAACATTGAAATTCAGTATCAGGAAAATATTAAGAAACTTTATATTGTTGTTGATAAAACAGGAGAATGTTCTGCAGATATCACGCGATGTGATCAATAGACAATAGACGAGGCGTGTCTAATCTCCGTAGCAACGTCTCATTGGAGGATCGCATCTGAAGGATGGACCCAAATTGCTCCTTTAAAACTATGCTTTCCCAATAGCTAGTTGTCAAAAGATATGTAAAAGATACGTCAAAGAATCGATATGCTGAAGAAGGGTTGAAGAACCCATCTAACTGCCGTGGCTGATTTCCATCTGACAGTCGCTGACTATCTTCATCCACGAGCCGCAACAGCCGTCACATCCCGAACCCTGAAACACTCCGTTAAACCTTTTGACCAAAGTCTCCAAAGAAGAGAGCCGCTTCAGCCAGACTCTCAGAACAGCGCGTTTCACCAGCCAACAACTTTAAAGCTTCCGCGCAACCCACGAAGGGCTTTCCCGAGAAGACGTCACCTGAAAGACAGCCAATCCAAAACGGGATTCCGCTGCACACGAGTCACGGAACAACCCGGTTACCTCAGCTGTCAGAGCAAACGCAGGTACAAGCAAACTTCTCTCTCTCTTGCTGGAAACTGGTGAAACTCCTTGAAACCTAAAGAATCAAGCCAAAGCTCTGCTTTTGTGATTTTCCTCAGGTTGCGATGTTTAGTTAGTATTTGGGACTTTCTCCATAACTCATATCAACTCCGTGAATGTATGTGTGTGTGTGTGTGTGTGTGTTTAGCCTTAGTTTCCTGTAATCATTAGAAGTAGTCAATAAATCTTGTTTTGATTTTCACATATACGAGTTTCTTGTGCTGTGTGTCAAATTACTGCCTTAAACGTAAAAGATCAAGTTACCTCTTGCTTATAATAATATAATAATTACAATAATAAGAATAATAATCATAATAAAATATTGTTACTGTTGGCCACAGAATAATATTTTATCCAGAATTGGTAAAATACTCTAACCTCAATTTTCGCTGGACGAATAATTGACGAAGTGTTAAATATTAATTCTGAATCATTCACAGTGAATCATTTACAGTTGATTCAATTCTTATTCCCTGTAACAATTAAATTGAGCTAATAAATAGGCTAAGTCCTTACATAATGGTGGAGAATGTTCGTGCAGTTTAATCTAATTTGTACACAAAACAAGTAACTTGTGTGATTGTATGTTTTCTATTGATCCGGAAGATAGATTAGAAACAGAAATGAGGCTTTTGATCGTCATTACAATGATTGCACATAAGGCGCTGTGGATGAATGAAATCTGAACTCGAGTTGTTTGTCTGTACGTTTTGTTGTTGTTGTTAAAACTGCAGTAAATGAATCTAAGATTGTCTGCCAAGACAAAAAGAAAGTCGCCTGAGCGCACCAGGACAGAGTAAGCGTGTTCCTTGCTTTTGTTCTTTAAGGCCTTGTAGCTATAGTGGATAATATTGCGTGTTCCAATGTTATTTCAACTAAGCTAAAATCCCTGCATGGTTACATTAGAGCAGTGGTCGCCAACCCGTCGATCGCGATCGACCGGTCGATCTTTATCACTGTTCCAGTAGCTCACGAAAACAACAGAAATATGAGTGCAAAAATACATTACATTTCTCCAGTCTTTGCACTGTATTTTTGTATTTATTTTTCTGTTTTTTTTTTCTGGAGCTACTGGGACAGTGATAAAGGTAAATAGCCCACATCATGTCCGAGTCTGTAAACGGCCGTAAACAAGAGGCCAGAGACGCTGAAGACGGACGCGAAGAGGAGAAAATTCTGTAACTTAGCAGGCAGAGCAGCTCACTGTTCACGATGCTCAAAATATAGGAAGAAAATATAAATATTGAATTAGGGGTGAAGGGTTACATTAATGTGAATGAAATCTCTAAAAGGAATTACTGTCTTCAGAAAAAAAATTGATGGTAATGGCATTTTATTTTCCTCTTACCTCCGAATAAAGTAGCTAATTATTAGCGCAGTCAAAGACTATAGAATAACACTTTGGCGCAGTTCAGCTTTGTTACACAGCAGTACCAAGGAAACACTGTATCACTGCTGCTCCATAAGCGCCACCTGCTGTCAGAGAGTGAATTTGCGTCTGATTCAGCCTGTCTGCTGTTTTGTTTCAAGCTTTTTTGTGTAGCATATAATTTCACAAAGATAAAGTCAGACCGTTGTGTTTTTGCTTTAAATCTTGAAATTAAATCTCAATTAATTCAAATAAAAAAAAAACTGCTCATGCAATGTGATAGCATCTTTGTTTGGATTGTGATTAAAAAGCAGTGGTTCCCTCTAATTTGAAATGGCTATGTATTTTGTTTATAATATAATAATAATAAATATCTGCAACCAGTATGAGAATCGGCCAATTTGCTTGTAAAAATAAATAAATAAATCAGAATCTAAATTGGCCACGAAAAAAATACTAAACAATCTGGGCTGTCTTTTTCTATCAAGTAGATCTTGTCTTTCATAAAGGTCGAGGTCAGGGATCTTGGGCTTAAAAAGGTTGGTGACCACTGCATTAGAGAGTAGCTACCTAATGTGCCGCCTATATCCGCTCATTCGTGAGATGAGATATTAATACTCTAAACACTATGCGTGTCTGAGTTCGATTTGAATGGGATTATTTTGAAAATTCTTGATCAAGTATTTGTTGCAGTAAATCCTGCATGTTGTTGCGTGTCCAGAAACTGACACGAATGATTCAGATCGCCGAGATCTCAGTAACGTTACTATTATTAATTGCAGAAAAATCTGTGGATTAATGTGCCTCACTCTAACGTGTGGGGGTTGTTCAGCTCTGAAACGCGAGAAGCTGAATGGTTCATTGTGAATGAACTGCGCTGTCAGTTCAATAATTATTGCGCTTGTATTATTTGTTATCTGTGTGCAAAGAGTATAGAACAAGTGTATTATTTGTTGTGCGTCACGGTCACCACGACAGTGACAGCTGTAACCCGGAAGCCCTAAGAAACCTTTTCCGGGATAACCTTTAAGTGCGCATGCGCAGTCTGCCAGCGCCATATTTAACTGTGTGTAAACAAAGCTTAGCATAAGCTGAGCTAGCTAAACTTAGCACGGTTGCATTACAGTCTATGTAAAGCTAGTAGCATTGCTAAAGGGCTAGTGGCTAGCATAGCATTTTGTGGTCTGAATGCTATGTCTGAATGCAATGTTGCAATGTTGGAATGACTCCTTTCTTACTGAACTTTAATTCACTCTAGTGCTTTCACCTCTCTCTCTCTCTAACTTACACATCTTATCTTTTCTCATCTCCTCCCATTTGAGAGAATGTGACAAATGCTAAATTAATAAACCTGTTTTGTTAGTCTCATTTGTTGAAGAGTTGTCTCTCTCCTAAATTTACTCTTGTCAGTTAAACACTGTTTTATTTTAGTAATTAGCAATCGTCCTGATTACTTTTAATGACATTTCCTGTTATTTGCAACTGCTCTATGAATTTTGAATATGAATTTTTGATTGGGAATTTTAATTCGATTTCAATTTTAATTGAAAATCAATTTCATAATCAATTGCAGTTTAGCTTTCATATGGTAAGGATATTTGTGGATTAATTTAATGGTAGTAGCTCACAAACCTCTTACAATTGTAATCATTAACTAATCATTATTGCTTTGAAATTTTAATTTCATTAGTCACGAATTAGGATTTGGGCTTCCCTAATTCAGATGATACTTGATTGATTAATTTGATTATAATTGCTCTCAATGTTTAATGCTGAACCCATTACAATTTTAATTCACAACTTCCAAATTAAATTCAAATTCATTTAAATAAAGTTTATCTCAGACTTTCACTCCCTCAGTCTTTGATTTAATTCATTTATTTAAAGGAAATTTTGGGGTTTCCCTCAATACTTGGGTCAGTTGACTTCTCCTGCTAGCGCAGTAAGCCAACCCCCTAGGTGTAGCGACTCCCTAGCGCCACCACTCTGTCAACCCTGTAATTTTCCAAACTTTGGAAAAAAAAAAAACTTCACTCTCTTCCTCTCTTGCTCCCTCTATCTCTCTCTCCCTCTCAGCTGTCCTCTTCTGGTTTGACTACTGCTGCTGGTTTTGGATTCGTACCTGTGAAAGTCATAAAAGCAGAGTGTTTGAGAAATATTTAACAAATATTTGGGAAACGGAACACTTCTTTTCAAATAGTATGACACTGACTTTACCTTCCCTCCTCATCCTGTTATCCTACCCAGCCTAGGCTCAAGCAGGTCCACAAGGAGACTGGTAGGCGTCCATAAACCCCGATCACGCATCTAGAAACGCTTTGTGGTGCATGGTTGTCAATCCTACTAGCTGAGGAACCAATACTGTCATTGTTATTGTTTTTCTTTCGCCCCGAAGGGAATTTTAATAACAATCACAGTCCTGGTACTTTGAAATCCTTTTCAAAACCCCTGTCTAGAACCATTCTTCTAATTAAAATTTCACAAAACTCATCTGCAACAGTGTTAAAGACAGAAACTCATTTTATAGGGAAACTGGAAGCCCCCAATTATTATTCTGCTTTGCTAATGCTATTCTGTTTGTTTCGTGCTCTTCTTTTCTTCTGCTGTTCTCTAGCTGTGCTATCTGTGTGTGCTTACTGATTCTTTTCGCAGAGACTCCGAGTTAGAAGCACCTCCACGAGAGGACCACAGTCGAGAACCAGTCTTACCTGCACATTTACACACTCATTACTCATTCCCATTAGCCCACACTTGACGTTGCACCCTTACACCTTTGATTTGCCCTGCTTGTTTGTTTTGTTTTGTTGTTTTGTTTTGTTCTTTCTTCAAGGTCTGTGTCAGTTTAGATCTCCCTCGCGTGCCGAAAAAAAAAAAAAAAAAAAAAAAAACATGTCTCGCCCAACAGACCCCGCTGGACACTGGGAGGATCTGGAGACCTGGCTAAGTGTTGTAACAGACAGCATCCTACCTAGAGCAGCTGAAACACTAAAGCATCAGACACAGGACCAGCTGGATGACAACATAACAAGCCTCATGAAACAAGACCCAAGCCAGAGCTACAGTCACAAAGAACTAGCCAAGATCACCGGCTCCTTAAGCCACACACTCATCGCCACCCTCAAACTGAGCGACAGGCAAGCCGCCCATCGCCAGCAGGAGCTGACACGCACACAACGACGCATCGAACAGCTGGAGCTGGAGGCTCAGGAACGACAAGAAGGGCCTGATGAAGTGGAACAAGGCGCAAAAGAGGAGATCAACAGGCTAAAAGAGACCCTAGCAGCTACTACGCAAGAAATGGAACGAGGCAGAGCAGACTACGCTGATCTCTCCGAAAGCTACAGTATGCAGAACAGCTACTGGAAAAAGCAAAGGCTGACTTCAGAACAAGAACAGCCGAATTAAAGCTCTCGAAACTCACCTGAATGAGTCAAGAAATGAGTCAGCCGCTAACACGACAGCTTGACTACATCAAAGAAGAGTCCGACAGTATTAAAGAGGAACTCAGCATGCATATGAATTGCGCTGTGAGCCGTCAAGAACACGTCGGACACCGACTTCACCTTTACCAAGCAGGCCGGCTCCCCTGTTCCTGGACTGGCACATGATCAGAAGGGGGCAGTGCCAAAACAGTCACCTCCCTCTGAAGAATCCTACCTCCCCACTAAGCTAAAAGAACTTGCTCCAGCCAGCCACAGATCATCTCATGGCTTGGACCTCAGAGACCTTGACAAGCTTGCTAGAACATTGGCAAATTCACTCCAAATGTGCCAGGTAGTCCAAATGTTCAGAGTTATCTGCAAGATATTGACTTCCATCTGGAAATGAGACCATGTCACTGACAAGATAGACTTTATTTGCTCAGAGCCACATCCAGCTCTGAAGTGCGCAGCTTCCTGGACCGGCAGCCTGCCCACACAAGACTGACTACCACCTGCTCCGAGAAGCCCTCATTAAAGTTCGCCGACCCTGAGTCAGAACAAGGACTAGTGGTGCCCTGGAAACCAAAACAAGGGGTCGTCATGAATCTCCTCAAGTTTCTATAGACCGATTCAGGCTAGCGTACTTCGGGTCTCGCAATGAACAAGATATGGAGGATGGAATTGACTTCAAAACTCCTTCCGAGAAACCTCCATCCTGGGGTGAGCCACCAATCTTGGCGTCCGTTCCTGTTCGCAGCACATGAGTGCTCAAGCAGTTAAGAGACTTGGGCGCACACAAGCTACGCAAACAGAAGATGGCCTTAGAAAAGAGGACCAAAACCACCGCAGTTATCTTTCAACACTCAGAGTCAGGGCGTGGCTGGCAACCTTAGTAGTCAGGACCAGCCAAGCCGCCACCCAAAAGAGTGAAATGCATCTCAAACATAACAGAGTAAAGGGGACTCCCACACATGGTACTCGACCTAAACAGAGAGACAACATCTGGATGGACCACGTGCACCTCAACACGCTCACCTGGACTGACTGGAAATCATGGACCAATCAAGACCTCATGAGAGTCATTGGAGAAACCCTGGAATCAGACCAAGCTCACTTGGACAGCCCCAGAGGAAAAGGCTCGTGGGAATCCAGGGAAAACGACAAACACACCCTGGAGCAACCAGCCCAAGGAATCGACGAAAAACTCACAAAGATTCCAAGCTGACAGAGCTCAAAATGAAATCCATACCAGAACAAAGACTTCACCTTGTTTCGACTCTCAAGAGCTGATGAAAATGATGATGAAAGAGTTCTTTCCAATGAAAGGAGACAACCGGAAAGAGGAAGAGAAAGCGAAACCAGATTCATCCTGACTAGCGGCCGGACGAGATGGCAGCGACCACCTGACTCAACACCCCAGAGAACAGACCTCATCTCTCTCCCAGAGAACCACAAGCACCATAACTCAAACGGACAAAGTCCCCCTGAACATCCTGCAAAACAGTCAGAAACTGATCCACACCTGATGGGTCAGATCACAGCAGCATCCAACAAACACCTGCTGTGCAAACCACTCCAGTTCCTGAAAGTGCTGTCTGGTCGTCTGCCACTCCTCCGAAGAAAACGAGATCAATTCTAACATCCTACCTCTCTCATCCCAAACTCCAGTCCCACAACTCTGGGGGATATCATTGAAAAGTATAGCAAGAAAGTTTTACCTCTCCGTTATCATCGAACAACACATCAAGGTCGAAGCCCTCCTCGACACTGGAGCTGACCTCACCTAATGTCACAGAATCCTTGAAGAAGTCCAAAGCAGAACAAAGAGGTCTAATGGAACCTTTAAACTTCAAAGTGTGAGCTGAACCTCCAAGCATATTCCTACACAGGCCTACAACTAAACATGTGGCCCCAATTCACCTAACAGTGGGACCAATGAACCTTGTTCACCCAGTATACGTCTCACCACTCAACCCCGCTCTCCTCATTGGGAAGGCCTGCTTAACCGCTTTGAACCCTTAATAGACTTCAAACACCTGAAGATATGGACAAGTCCGGAGCCTCTGCCCCTCCAGTCAGTAAACTCGAACGAATTGCAGTGTCAAGCCACAGACCCGCCCCCCCCATCCACTGACTGACGATGCGAGTTCAAAGCCAAGAGCAAGTTCCACTCCAAGCAACAGGAACCAAGACCCATTCCTCTGCTCATTGCAAGCATCTGACTCAGACTCAGGTTCCCTCCGAATCATGACTGCCATAAATGTCCAAGACATATCAGTGCCTGATGCAGCATTAGCCCTGTGGGCTGAAAACTCCGCTATCAGCCTGAAGCTCTTCAGAACATTGAAGCAGACAAATCAGAGCATACCCACACTCAAAGCATAGCCGCTTCCCTCTCAATCCATGGTCAACACCATGTCTACCTCCAAGATCGTCTGTGCTGTAAGACATACGATGGAACAACAGACTCTTGAGTCACTACTTCCTGGTTGTCCCCAACCTGCCTCATGACATCTACATAGGAGCAGACATCATGGTCCGTCTCAACGCCTACGTTGACACCGTGAATGACATCACATGGGCTCCCTTGTCACACCAATTGACATCTTCAGTCAACCTCAAATCTTCGATCTGGTCAAACAATACCAGGCTGCGCCATGATCCACGAGCAGAAGCATAGTCCCTGCTTACAGCAAGAGTGTCAGTGTCCGCCTCAACATGCGACCTGCCAGACCCTTAAAGTAAGCTAGGCTTCTTCCAACCTTCCAGGACCTGCCTAAAACTAGGACTGACCTGGAAGCCACCCTCTCATAGAAGTGTCATCTCGTGCTGTGTATGTTGTTTTCAACAACTGTACGGCCAAAGACATTAATGTGCCAAAAGCCAGTTGCCCTGGGATGGCTCATCAACCAGGCGTTCCATGACTTTGAACTGACAGTTCCTTCATCGGCCACATACCAGCTGAACTAGTTTCAGACGAATGCCACAACCTTTTAACTTTTACAAAGCCCCATGAGATCATCGCCATCACTTCTATTCTGCCGTGCCTAAAGAAAAGTGTCTGCCGATCAGAACTTACAGATGACACTCACCTCGCTGTCTACGCTGTGTCAACACAGACTGCAACAGAGTCACCTGTAGAACTGACCGTCAAGACCCACAGTCCTTAAATGACTCAGAGGAACCCTATGCCGGGTTCAATGCACAAGTCCAACAAATCCTGAGCGAGGCGGATGCCCTCCACAGTGAAATGGACCGCCAAGGACTTAAAAAGTTCTGTGCAAACAAGGACTCCTTCGCAAAGGATTCCCTGGACTGTGGCCTGACTGATATCCACATGGTGCGCATCCCCAACTCACCCAAATGCACCACCACATTTGTGCGGCAGTAACAGATTCCGATAGCATCATACGAATCAGTGCAAGATATCATTGACTCCATGCTGCAAAAGGGGTCATCCGACCCTGCAACAGCACCTACTCCCCCCCGATATGGCCAGTCCTAAGCCAACGGCAAATCACGGCCCACCATTGACTATCGCAAATTAAACCAGCAAGTTCCCTTATCGCGATGGCCTATGACTCAGTTGGACCAAGAGATTCCCAAAATCAAAGGCTCCACGATCCTATCCACACTGGACGTCACCTCAGGATTTTGGACAATCCCTGTCCACCCTGATGACCCAACACAATTGGCATTCACCTTTGGCAATCGACAATTCACCTTCACAAGGTGCCCCTTCGGCTATGCCAACTCCCCAGCTGAATTCACATCTTTCTGAACAAAGCTTGCCCCGATCCAGAGCCAGAGGCAACCTCATTTGTTGATGATATCCTTGTGAAAAGCAACATGTGGCAACCACCTCAAAGAAATCGACCATGTCCTGAACCAGCTGACAACAGCAGAGCGAAAATTGCCCTCCACAAAGGACAAGGGTGTAAAACCAAGGTAAATTATTTGGCTTGCTCGTCGGACGAGGCGCATTGAACCACAGTCCAGCCGTACACAGCAATACAAAACATAAAGACGCCCACTACAGCTCTGAGCTACGAAGCTTTCTGGAGTGTGCAACTCACGACAGTTCATCGAGAACTATGCTGACATTGCACGACCCACGATTTCCCTCCTGAAGAGGACAAACCCTTTGTTTGGTCGGAAGCCCAGGACACAGCCATGAGCCTCAAACAACGCCTGTGCTCTGCCCATCCTGGCCCTACCTCGACCCAGGAAAAGATTCTATCTGGAAGCTGGATTCTCCAATCATTGCCTCAGTGCAGGTCTGTACCAGCTCCACGACAAAGACAAACGGTGGTCGCTATGCCAGCAAAACCTTGCTTCCCCCAGAATGCAAATACTCAGACTGCGAAAAAGCTTTGCTTTGCACTGTATGGGCCATTCAGCGTTCTCCAACTACATTGGAGCTCAGAAGGTTATCACTGAAACGTTCACCACCAGTGACCTTCCTCAACAGCCAACGAATCAGGGATGGCGTGGTAACCAACGCCCGCATAGCTACATGGTTAATGACGCTCCAAGGACGAGACGTCGAGGCAAGATATGCCCAACCACAAATCCTCACTGGGAACGGCTAGCAGCCTGTCAGACCTGTTCAACGGACCTGAATACCTCAGCAGAAGCAAAGAACCGCACCACCGCAACTGACAACTATAGGTACTTCGAGAATGTGTGTGAGGCAGCAGCATTCGCTGGTTGTTCCTACAATCAACAGGGCAACTTGAAAGCGGGAGCAGGCGTGGTCTGGCTCAACAATGACCCTTGCCCACCACAACAGTTCAAGTTAGCCCTCACTCATCGCAATATGCAGAGATAGCAGCCATCCTCATCACCCTACAACTGGCTACCTCCCACAACCTCAAGAACTCCTGATATGTACCTGACTCGAACTATGCCCGTCTAAGTTTCACATGCCATCTAGCTGGATGGAACAGAATGGATTCAAGACAGCTAACAACAACCCTGTCAAACTCAGGAACTTTTCCAAGCATGCGATCCATTGTCACCACACAATGACATATCATCTACTGGAAAAGGTCCGCGGTCATTCACGCCAACCAGGGCAAGACAAAGATCTCAATGACCAAACCGATGCCCTTGCCAAAGCAGGTGCATCACATGGAGAGCCTTGGAAATTCCCATCCTCCCACCCACCCTTCAGTTGCAGCCAAACCCGCCGCCAGCACGCCATTGGCGCGCAAACCCCCGCCTCCTCCCATGTTGACCTCTCACCTCAGTTCGCTGCTGATGATCTCCTCACCCTCCAAGCATCGGATCCCATGCTGCAAACCATTGCCGCTCACATTTCCGCCCGATAACTCACCCATTCCCATTTCACCTCCGACCTATCCAAGTCCTCTGATCTCCGCCACCTTCACTCCATCAAGCACATGCTGCATCTCAAGGACGGCGTTCTCACATATGTCCCTGAGCCCCTAATGCGCCAAAGCTTGTAGTTCCTCAGAGCCAAAGGGGGATGATGCTGACACACGCCCCACGATGCACCATGCGCTGGACACCATGGCGCCAAGGCCACCTAGAACGCTCAAACAAGTAGCATATTGGCCTGGCATGCAGCAGATGTACGGAATACGTAAAGGATGCCTGGTGTGTTGCCAGTTCCAACCGGCAAACCCAAACCACAGAGCACACTACAACGGAAGGAATGACCTTCCCATGGTCAGACCTCCAAATAGATTGGGTAGGACCCCTGCCCGGTCAACATGGGTAACAAATACTTCCTCACCGTGGTTTGCGAATTCACAAAGTGGGTAGAGTGTCCTCCCAGCTCCCAACAACAGCAGAAACAACAGCCTGCCTGTTAATGAACCACATCTTCTCAAGATTTGGACTGCCTCTAAGAGTCAACTCTGACCGAGGAACCCACTTCACCGCTGAGGTTATGCAGATGTATGGAAACTCCTGGGCATACAGGCCAAGCTTCACATAAGCCATCATCCATTTCCTCAGGGGGTCGAACGGCCAACAAGACAGTGGCAAGCATGTTGAAGAAGTATGTGTCCGCCAACCAAAAGGATTGGGATATCAAGCTCCCTCTGGTATTGATGGCCATCAGGGCCACCCTCACCGGTCTACCGAGTAGCCCATTCGAAATGATGACAGGCGACAAATGACACTACCGCTACACCTGCTGTACCAACCTGGTGACATGAACCTCGTCACCGCCTACACCACTCATCAGTATCTGGAAGAGTTGCATCAGCACCTGAGAGCGACTTTCGCCTTCGCACAACAAAACCTCCAAAGAAGCGTGGAAGGTCGTAAAGCCTACTACGACAAAAAGGCCTCTTACCAAGAACTCAATGTCGGAGACAAAGTGTGGTACTACAGCTTTGCCCAGCCAAGGCAGAAAGCTCCCCATCACCTGTCAAAGAAGTTCCTACCTCACTGGACAGGACCACATGAGATTGTGGACAAGCTCTCACCTGTCGCCTACCGAATCAAGATCAGACAAGGCCGCAACGAGCCTGTCCTCCGATGGGTCCATCGAAACCAGATAAAGAGGCACCAAGGTTCCAACCGACAGGAAAAGGGGGAGGTTCAAACCCACTGACACAGACCGACAATCCCATAATCTACACCCCACTAATGACTTTGTCATTCTAGGGAAAGTTTTGTTTTATTTTACACAACACTTACACATGCTCCTCCACAGCACTGTTAGGAACAACCTCTAGTAGAAAGGAGTTGCTTCACACATGTGACACTCACTTTGCTCTAGTAACTCAGTGTCCTTGTGCCTCTTTGTGTTTTCTTTTCTCTCTCTCCTGCTTTCCCCTTTTTCCTCCTTCACTATCATTAGTCTTCCTCCTCAGTTGCCCATTATCGATTTGAATAATGTTTACCGGCTCAAAGACGTTGTGAATGTTTGATTTTGGCAAGGGAACACCTATGTCAAAGTACACACTCCTGAGGTCGTGGCGTACCACGACAACAACAAACAGTTGTACCTGGCCCCAAACCTAAAAATGTGTACACTCGTTGAAGACATTCATTACCTTTGCCCGAGTAAACATTCGTATTTGATAATACGAATGGAAATATAATTTTAGAATCCTCAAAGATTGTAAATATAATTCCTTTGAAATGATGGTGCTTATGTAACATTATGTAGTTGACATTTGTGCTGCTACTGTATACAGGCCACCAGGGCACCCATACGACTTTATTATCAAAGAATTTTGCTGATTTTCTATCAGAGTTAGTACTGGCTGCGCGGATAAAGTCCTTGTTGTTGGTGATTTTAATATCCATGTAGATAATAACAAAGACGCATTTGGATTGGCATTTGCAGACATTTTAACTCTATTGGAGTTGACAACACGTGTCAGGACCCACTCATTGTCGTAATCATACCCTAGATCTAATACTGTCGCATGGAATTGATATTGATGCTGTGAAATTCTACAGCAGAGCGATGATATATCAGATCATTATTTAGTCTCGTGTATAATACAATTAGCCAAGCTACAAAACCACCACCAGCCATAAATATTGTAGAACCATCACGTCTACCACTAAGATTGCTTTATAAATAATCTCCCCGAGCAGTTTCATCGCCTTAGTACCTGACAACTTAGAAAACTCGATGCTGCAACAGAACTATTGGCTCTTCTCTTTCCAGCACATTAGATGCAGTCGCTCCTTACGTCTAAAGAAGATTAAGGAAACTAATCCAACGCCGTGGTATGATGAGCACACTCGGGCTCTAAAACGAGCTGTGAGAAAAGCTGAACGTAGTTGGAAGAAAACAAAACTAGAAGTTTTTCGCCTTTCATGGAAAGAAAAAATGATTGAGTACAGAACGGCTATAAGAAATGCTGATCTACTTATTTTTCAATCTCTAATAGAAAACAAACATAATCCTTATTTATTTGACACAGTGGCTAAATTAACTAGAAACAGAGATTCAACTGCTGACGTTTCCATAGAGCACAGCAGCAATGACTTTATGAACTTCTTTACTTGCAAGATTGATATATTAGAGAGAAATTATAACATGCAACCGTCTACGTTTTCGCTTCAGACAGTGCACTGTAGTGTCCCTGAGGTAAACTAGAATCATTCGCCGCTATAGGAGAATAAAATTATCTAAACTTATCAAATCATCAAAATCAACGACATGTATGTTAGACCCAATGCCGACTAAACTACTGAAAGAAATGCTTCCAGAGGTCGTAGGTCCACTTCTTGATATAATTAATTCATCCTTAACACTAGGATACCAAAAACCTTTAAGCAGCTATTATTAAACCCTTATTAAAAAACCTCAACTAGATCCAGAGATTTAGTAAATTACAGGCCAATCTCGAATCTACCTTTTCTGTCAAAGATACTAGAAAAGGCAGTTTCACACAACTGTGCTCCTTTTTAGAAAGAAATGGAATCTGTGAGGATTTCCAGTCAGGATTTAGACCACACCATAGTACGAGACTGCTCTCGTTAGAGTTACAAACGATCTACTCTTATCATCCGATCGTGGCTGGTATTTCTCTATTAGTGTTATTAGATCTCAGTGCTGCTTTTGACACTATCGATCACAACATTCTTTAAAAAGACTTGAAAAACTATATTGGCATTAGTGGACTGCTTTGGCATGTTCAAATCGTACTTATCTGACCGTTATCATCTGTAGTAGTTAATGAAGAGATGTCGTATCGATCACAGGTTCAATATGAGTACCACAAGGCTCAGTACTAGGACCGTGCTTTTCACTCTGTACATGCTGCCCTTAGGACAGATATTAGGAAGCATGGTGTTAGTTTTCACTGCTACGCTGACGATACTCAGCTCTATATTTCCTCGCGCCCTGACGAACCTACAAATTCACAAAACTAACAGAATGCATAGCTGACATTAAAAACTGGATGACAAGAATTTCTTATTATAAATTCAGAAAAACTGATATCCTAATCTTTGGACCAAAAACTTCCTCACGAAAAACCTTGAATACTCTCTAACACTGACGGGTGCTCCATTAAACCTTCGTCCTCAGTTAGGAACCTGGGTGTGCTCTTTGATACCAATCTTCATTTGAAAGTCATGTTTCTAGTATCTGTAAAACCGCATTCTTCCATCTAAAAAAATCTATCTAAATTACGACATATGCTCTCATGACAAATGCGAACAGTTGGTTCCTGCATTCATGACCTCAAGACTAGATTATTGTAACGCTCTACTGGGTGGTTGTTTCTGCTCGGCTTTTAAACAGACTACAGTTGGTCCAAAATGCGGCAGCTAGAGTTCTTACTAGAACCAGAAAGTATGACCATATTAGCCCAGTTCTGTCAACATTACATTGGCTCCCTATTAAACATCGTATAGATTTAAAATCTTGCTACTACTTATAAAGCTTTAAATGGTTTAGCTCCCCAGTACTAAGCGACTCTTAATGCATTTAGTCACTTTATTGCGATCTCAGAATTCAGGCCAGTTGATAATACCCAAATATCAAATCACTGAAGCGGCAGATCCTTTTCCTATTAGCACCTAAACTCTGGAACAATCTTCCTACATTGTTCGGAAGCAGACACACTCTGTCAGTTTAAATCTAGACTAAAACACATCTCTTTGCTCTTGCATACACATAACACATTATCAATACACTAACATTTTCAAATCCGTTAAGGATTGTTCCGGCAATACTTAGGTCGGCCGAACCGAGAAACATTTCCTATCACTAGATATACCTTACATCGAATAAGAATGGCATCTACGCTAATATCTGTCTCTCTGCTTATCCTGAGGTTTGCCGGGTGCTGGATCCAGGCCGTATCCAGATCAGATGAGAACCTGTGTCTGGACCTGCCTACAATGTAGCCCAGGAGACAATGGGCCTACAGATCCAGTTCTGGCTGCATCTATAATTCTGATTTTTAATCCCCGTATCCGCTTACATATATTTATATATAATCTACTTTTAATCTCTATAATAAAAATGTATATTCAGATTTTGATCTCCATATCCATTTACATATATTATATATCTTCCAAGGGTTTTTTCCCTCCTAGGACTTTTTTCCCAGTGTTAGCACGCTGGGTTTTTCTCCTAGGGGTTTTTTCCACCCCTGGGAGTCACCGCATTGGCTTAATGTACCACCATCTTGTATATGTTACATATTACCACGCTTGTTGTACAGCTTATTTTTAACCACTTCCCTTTTTTCTGTGCTTCTAATATGTAAAGCTGCTTTGAAACAATTACCAATTGTAAAAGCGCTATATAAATAAATTTGACTTGACTTGGATACCGAGGGCTTCTGCGGCCTAGACTCAATTAGACCCGACACTAGCTGCCACACGCATTATCCTGCCTAACCAAACTCTCTGGATCAATGTCCCTAAGGGCTTGATCCTCCATATTGACAATCTTGCAGTGTATCACGACGATGAGTACCAGGCTGAACTTGAAATCTCACTGTACTTCAGCATTCAGCATTCAACTTATTGATCTCACTCCTGTCGACACAGCCTTAGAAGCTATAGCTCGCCTTCCGCCCGCTGGCGTGCCATTAATTCGGCCTTGGTCTGCTGCTGACACAGCGCTTTGCATCTCTACTATTGTAGGATATATTGTGACCTTGACACTGGCCTTCATCCTGCACAAGCGAGTGAACGCCGTGCAAGAATCTTTTGATAGATGCACGTCAGGCGTCCCACGCATTTTCCGACGTGATAGAACTGACCAAGAACCTGAACTCGAGAACTCAACCAACCTGATTGAAATTACGCCTCTACCCCCTCGGCGAACCACTGACAATTAGATTAGTCGAAACCACCCAATTACAACTGATCTTAAACAGTACGCCCTATGTTAGTTGAAGTGTTCCTAACCCGTTTATTCCAAGATACCCAAGCCCTTCACCAGAATTCAGTCAGTGATGGAGATGTTGTTTGTGTCTTGTGTGTGTCTGTTCTCTCTCTGCCTCTTGTTCCAGTGCCTGCCGACGTTCGCACCAGGAACCTCGCCAAGCAAAAGGGGGACTGTAGGGCATCGCTCGACAGAACTTACCAATGACTTTATCAATGAACAACATGATTGAACAAAGCTTCATTTGGTCCAAAAGATCCATTTCCTGACAGGAAACACCTAGCCTTAACAGAAGTGATGACGTGACTTCTTTTAACAAAGGACTCTGTCTAAAGGACTTCTTAGCTCATCAGCAATAAACTAATCAGAACCCATCACGTGGATCTGATCACATTAATCTATTGATTCTCTCACAAAACCCTCTTGTATTATTGGACGGAACAGGAAAACACCCATCAACGGATTTAAAGACGAATCTGTCCTATCAATACCTCCCTTGTGTGAGCAATCCATCCTGACCCGGTCACTCGTGACTCCGGTCAAAGTTTAAACTATGCTTAAGGACTCAATCTTGAATCTCAAAAGGGACAATTGTCGATTACTTAAAGTATTAACTATATCCAGAATAACATTTGCTATGATGTGATTACTAACATGTTGGATTCAATGCATTATATGTTTGTATTCCTGTATGCATCTTCTTCTCTTATAATCATTGTTTTTAATTAGGTCAGTCTAGTAATATGTGTGTAAGAAGTGTGTCGTGTTTGAGCTCTAAATACAGAGTTTATAATTCTCTGTAATTCTGTGAATGAAACATTGAAATTCAGTATCAGGAAAATATTAAGAAACTTTATATTGTTGTTGATAAAACAGGAGATGTTCTGCAGATATCACGCGATGTGATCAATAGATAATAGACAAGGCGTGTCTAATCTCCGTAGCAACGTCTCATTGGAGGATCGCATCTGAAGATGGACCCAAATTGCTCCTTTAAACTATGCTTTCCCAATAGCTAGTTGTCAAAAGATATGTAAAAGATACGTCAAAGAATCGATATGCTGAAGAAGGGTTGAAGAACCCATCTAACTGCCGTGGCTGATTTCCATCTGACAGTCGCTGACTATCTTCATCCACGAGCCGCAACAGCCGTCACATCCCGAACCCTGAAACACTCCGTTAAACCTTTTGACCAAAGTCTCCAAAGAAGAGAGCAGCTTCAGCCAGACTCTCAGAACAGCGCGTTTCACCAGCCAACAACTTTAAAGCTTCCGCGCAACCCACGAAGGGCTTTCCCGAGAAGACGTCACCTGAAAGACAGCCAATCCAAAACGGGATTCCGCTGCACACGAGTCACGGAACAACCCGGTTACCTCAGCTGTCAGAGCAAACGCAGGTACAAGCAAACTTCTCTCTCTCTTGCTGGAAACTGGTGAAACTCCTTGAAACCTAAAGAATCAAGCCAAAGCTCTGCTTTTGTGATTTTCCTCAGGTTGCGATGTTTAGTTAGTATTTGGGACTTTCTCCATAACTCATATCAACTCCGTGAATGTATGTGTGTGTGTGTGTGTGTGTGTGTTTAGCCTTAGTTTCCTGTAATCATTAGAAGTAGTCAATAAATCTTGTTTTGATTTTCACATATACGAGTTTCTTGTGCTGTGTGTCAAATTACTGCCTTAAACGTAAAAGATCAAGTTACCTCTTGCTTATAATAATATAATAATTACAATAATAAGAATAATAATCATAATAAAATATTGTTACTGTTGGCCACAGAATAATATTTTATCCAGAATTGGTAAAATACTCTAACCTCAATTTTCGCTGGACGAATAATTGACGAAGTGTTAAATATTAATTCTGAATCATTCACAGTGAATCATTTACAGTTGATTCAATTCTTATTCCCTGTAACAATTAAATTGAGCTAATAAATAGGCTAAGTCCTTACAGCTTTCAGAATCTTTACTTTTTAAAGTAATTTTGTTTCTGTATTTTTAAAATATTTTTATTAACATAGGCCTATTTTAATGACAGTATTTATTGAACAAAAATGAATTATTTTATTTCAAAACAAACAGAAAAAATACAAACTTTGCTAAAGTGATTCTTTTGAACAAGTATTACCTAGACATTATTAAAAACATATTATTTTAGCTAAAGTATTTGTATCAACACTGTGTGCCTTTTACCCCATGCTGGGGGGCCTCTTACCCCATGTGTGGGGTAAAAGGCCCCCCTCACCACCTCATACATTTATAAGATTTTTAAACAAAATTAACCAGTTTTATGATTTATTTTCACACAAAATCTGCTGCTCCATCAATGTTCAGTATAAACATATATTTTTCCTGTAATCATACACTTTGAGAGTAGTCAAAGCACATTTTTTCTTAAGGTGTGCCTTTAGCCCCGTTGTACCATATCGTTAATTGTGAAATTCAATGACATTTAAAATTTCTCATATCATGAAATAAGAGTTTGATTATATCACCCACCAATAATCATAAATAATCGTGATTTCAATATTGACCAAAATAATCGTGATTAGGATTTTTGCCATAATCGAGCAGCCCTATACTGTAGCTTTAATTCAGCATGAGCATCTGTTACGAGTAGGAATATGGTGTGGCCCCTTTAAGAGCTGCACGCTCCTGTTGAACTGTAGTTCTGCACTAAATGTGTGACTTGAACACCGTATGTATGCGGGCTATTTCTGTTTTTTCTGTTGCTCCTTTTAAGTTATTTTCTTTACCAAGTAACGCTGTGGACGGCACAACATTCGTGACGGACATTTACACGAGTTCCATGGGGAATAAAGCGCCAGTTGTGAAATGTCAATCGCCTCCGTGAAGTTGTCTGTCTGATATCAGTAACTCAAGCTAAGTGAGCTATCTCTATTTGCTCCGTACACACCGCATTACACGAAAACACATCATTCCCAGGATTTTTTGCCCAAACTTCAAAGGCTTGTTTAATTGATTAAAACTAGAGGTATGTCTTCACTTTAAAATTACCCGATAAACTTTTTTTTTTAAGTTTGAGTTTGCCTAATATATGTGGGTGTACTGTGTGTAATTATTATGTATATATAAATACAAACACATTCATGTATATATTTAAGAAATATTTACAAATATATGTATTTATTTATATTTTTATATAATTTATATTATATATAAATAAAAATATTTTGTACATAAATTACATTTCTCTTAAATATACACTAATTTGTGTGTATTTATATATACATATTACAGTTTTTCTCAATTGCTAAACCTAAACCCATTGGCTGAACAAAGTTCTCAGTTGCCGACCTCATTTAGCTAATTGTGCAGTGTTGTCAATACCTTAAACCAGTGGTCACCAACCTTTTTAAGCCCAAGATCCTGACCTCGACCTTTTTGAAAGACAAGATCTACTTGATAGAAAAGACAGCCGAGATAGTATTTAGTATTTTTTTCGTGGTCAATGTGGATTCTGATTTATTTATTTATTTTTACAAGCAACTTGGCCGATTCTGATACTGGTTGCAGATATTTATTATTATATTATTATAATAAACAAAATACATAGCCATTTCAAATTAGGAATTTCAGATTTAAAGCAAAAACAGAACGGTCTGACTTTATCTTTCTGAAATTATAATGCTACACACACACACACACACACAAAAAAGCATGAAACAAAAACAGCAGGCTGAATGAGACATAAGTTGCGTCCCAAATGACGCACTATACCTATGTACTTGTGCACTATGCACTCATCCATGTAGTGCGTGAATTGTATAAGGTTATTTTTGTCATTTAACAACGAGTCCGATCCTCCCTTCCCCTCTGCTACGTATTAAAGCTGCGACAGTTGAGTGCATGAAGTGTCCACATTCCACGCTTCGTTTTTTCCGTTAATTTAGTGCATCATCCGGGTATTTAAAGTGTACTTTTTCTTTTTGGAATTTTCAGTGTGAACACTACTCGCACTATTTATACTTAAAACGTCATAGAATAGTGCATAAGTACGCGAATTGGGACGCACCTATAGATTCACTCTCTGACAGCAGGTGGTGCTTATGGAGCAGCAGTGATACAGCGTTCCTTGGTTACCGCTGTAACAAAGCTGAAATGCGCTAATAATTAGCTACTTATTCAGAGGTAAGAGGAAAATAAAATGCCATTGCCATCGAAATCTTCGTCGTGCACTTGCGCGTGCTTCAAAAGAGGCTTACAATGAGTTACAAAGATACATAACAGCTACGACTGTTACACTACTTGCTTATTTACCCTATTGTACATTATCGACAGAACTGATAGGTGAAACAACAAATAGCCACCCCCAAATAGTCTATTAACAAAGCAAAGGCTGTCTTTGAGTTCAACGGTGAAAGTTACTCGTCAGGCTACAGAAGAATACCAAAATTCCTCCGTTAAATTAGGTCTAATACATCGTGAGTCACGCAGAGCTATAACAACTGCAGCCACAACACATAATTGCGAATAACATGCCTCACCTTAACACAGGTCTGGGGTCAGCTTCCTTTGCTGTTCGAGTTAAAATGTGCTAAACATGACTGGAAATTGCGCCGCAGCGCCCCCACCCCTTGATGCTCATGATAAGAATAGCATATATAGTTATCTTTATTGAAGTGAATTTAGGTTTAAATCGCCGTCATGCATGCATGAACTGTATTATTTTGCAATTTTACACTTAATCCACGATGATCACATTACACAAAACTGAAACTGCACGTCAAAATAACACATTGTCAATATTTTTTGAGACCCCCTAAAATTTCACAAATCATGTTTTCAGGGGAGCCCATGTCTTATTTAGGGGAGCCGAGCTCCCTCTAGCTCCCCCGTAGTTCGCACCCTGGATGAATTCATATAATCCCTCACCACCAATTCAATAATTATATTTTCTTCCTATATTTTGAGCATCGTGAACATTGAGCTGCTCTGCCTGCTACAGAATTTCTCCTCTTCACGTCCGTCTTCAGCGTCTCTGGCCTCTTGTTAACGGCCGTTTTACAGACTCAGACATAATGTGGGCTATTTACCTTTATCTGTCTGTCCCAGTAGCTCCAGAAAATAACATAAAAATAAATACAAAAATACAGTACAAAGACTGGAGAAATGTAATGTATTTTTGTACTCATATTTCTGTTATTTTCGTGAGCTACTGGAACAGTGATAAAGATCGACCAGTCGATCGCGATCGACGGGTTGGCGACCACTGCCTTAAACCATTTCACATGGTAAAACACAATTTGCAGATCTCACTTAGACTTTTCAGCAAAACTCTAAATGCATTCTCATTCTCAAAACACATTCTGCACTCTAACGCACGTCATCCATACTGGTCAACAAAAGTGGCAACAATCAAATATGAATACAGTTTTCAAATATGAAAAGTTGAAAAGTTGCATGTCATTGATTGAACACAACCACTCAAAATTGATGTAAACTTTTTCAAATGATGTGACACCATCAGAGAGCAAACAGGTTGTTGAAGGTGGGAAGGAGAAAGTCTGAGAATGGATAGAAGAAACAATGTGAGAGGATGAGGATGAGTGATATGTGAGGGGGGCGAGGAGGGGGCAGAAAGAGGAAGAGGAGGAGGAGGGAAAGAAAGAGGAGGAGGGCAAGAAAGAGGAAGAGGAGGAGGGAAAGAAAGAGGAGGAGGAGGAGGAAGACAAGGAAAGAGGAAGAGGAGGAGAGGAGGGAAAGAAAGTGGAGGAGGAGGGAAAGAAAGAAAGAGGAAGAAGAAAAACAAAAAGTTGCAAAGAGCAAAGCGTAGTAATTTCTGATCAATTTTGAGCTACTATAAACATGTTTTCGTTCATCAAAAGACAATGACGGAGAAATATTACATTTGTTTTGAGATTAAAAATGTACTTCTCCCTAAGAACTACAGGTGCTGGTCATATAATTAGAATATCGTGAAAAGTTCATTTTTTTATTGTAAATTATTTTAAAAAATGAAACTTTCATTTACTAGATTTCCTACATGTAAAGTAAAAACATTTCAAAAGTTTTTTTTTTTTTTTTTTTTTTAAAATTTGTTGATTAGAGCGTACAGCTAATGAAAGTCCAAAATCCAGTATCTCAAAATATTAGAATATTTACATTTGAGTTTCATTAAATGACCATCCCTACAGTATAAATTCCGGGTATCTCTTGTTCTTTGAAACCACACTAATGGGGAAGACTGCTGACATGGCAATGGTCCAGGAGACAATCACTGACAGCCTCCACAAAGAGAGTAAGTCACAGATGGTCATTACTGAATGTGGTGGCTGTTTACAGAGTGATGTATCAAAGCGTATTAAATGTAAAGTTGACTAGAGGGAAGAAATTGGGTAGGCAAAGGTGCACAAGCAACAGGGATGACCACAAGCTTGAGAATACTGTCAAGTAAAGCCGATTCAAACTTGGGAGAGCTTCACAATGAGTCAAATGAAGCCGGAGTCAGCGCATCAAGAGTCACCACACTCAGACATCTTCAGGAAAAGGACTACCAAGCCACTTCTGAAACAGAAACAACATCAGAAGCATCTTACCTGGGCTAAGGAGAAAAAGAACTGGACAGTGAACAGTGATCGAAAGTCCTCTTTTCAGATAAAAGTAAATTTTGCATTTCATGTTGAAATCATGGTCCCAGAGTCTGAAGGAAGACTGGAGAGGCACAGAATCCAAGCTGCTTGAAGTCTAGTGTGAAGTTTCTGAAGTTAGTAATGATTTGGGGGGCCGTGACGTCTGCTGGTGTTGGTCCATTGTGTTTTATCAAGTGCAAAGTCAATGCAGCCATCTTCCAGGAGATTTTGGAGCACTTTATGCTTCCATCTGCTGACAAGCTTTATGGAGATGCTGATTTCCTTTTCCAGCAGGACTTTAGCACCTGCCCACAGTGCAAAAAACACTTCCAAGTGGTTTGCTGACCATGATATTACTGTGCTTTATTGGCCAGCCAACATGCCTGACCGCTGAATCTATGGAATATTTTCAAGAGAAAGATGAGAAACAGTCGATCCAACAATATACAGATGATCTGAAGGCTCAATAGTGCCTCAGCAGTGCCACAGGCTGATCACTTCCATGCCACACTTCACTGATGCTGTAATTTGTGCTAGGAGCAAGTCATTGCTGTATTATGTGCTGCCAACCAAGTATTGAGTGTACAAATGAACATACTTTAAAGAACTTGAACTTTCTGTTTTGAAAATCCATTTTGATTGATCTTAGGAAATATTCTAATATTTTGAGATACTGGATTTTGGACTTTCATGAGCTGTACGCTCTAATCATCAAATTAAAAAAAAAAAAAAAAAAATTTTGAAATGTTTTACTTTACATGTAGGGAATCTAGAATATATGAAAGTTTCATTTTTAAAAATAATTTACAATAAAAAAAACGAACTTTTTCACGATATTCTAATTATATGACCAGCACCTGTATGTTTTGTGTGTGTTTGTTTACTGACTGCTTGATAGTGTATTTCATTTTGATCATTTTGTTTATGATTTGAGAGCAGTGCTTGATATTGAACACAGGTAAAACTGTTTTGAGGCGAAAGTTTCATTTTGCAAGAGGAGTCAGAGGTTTGTAAATAGTGCTTGAAGATGAGGTTTTGTGTTTAATGATTTCAGAAAATGGAGCAAGGTTTTAGAAATTGTGTTTTTGCAATTGAGAAAAACTGTAATTACACACTGTACTCACACATATATTATGCAAACTCAAACTTTTATTTTGTATGCGATTAATTGTTTGACAGCCCTAAAATATATATATATATATAGTATGCTGCCCATCATAAATCAAAGCATGTGACAGAGAAGGAGGAGAGAGAACACCAGAAAAATGTGACAAAATGAACAATACTCATCTGTATTTGCAGTACCAAGTCACGGGTTCAGCTGCGTGTGACAAATTCTGCCAGTGTGTATTAGTTTTTTTCAACTGCTTACACACATTTTCAAAACTTTGCCTTTTTCTTTACACACAAATCCAAGAATTGCACACACAAAATGCAAAATGCCTTGGAAAATGAAGCACTGCATTCAAAATATCACAAACACATCTCAAAAGCAAACGTTGCAAACACCTTTGCCATAATAGTCTATTTTTTTGGTAAATTTTGGACATATCACACACAGTTATTCAAAACATAAAGCTCTTCTTTAATGAGCTCCTATATACATTTCTGTACAAGATTGTACAGTAATTGGCAGAGAGATGTTGAAAAATTCATGGTAAACATGAAAGCAAGATTGAAACCAAACAATTTTTTTACTGTAAGCATTTGTGGTTGTGAATACAGTATTACACAGTACGAAAGAAAAGAAATACATCAACCATGTGTAGTTGGAAAGAAACAATGGCTGTGTTTGAAAAAGGAAATCAAGATACTTCCTGTTAGATTTTTGTGTGTTACGTTCCCTGCAAACAAGCCTGCACTGGCCCTTTATGGGCCCACTTAGGGTTAGCGTAAGGGCCCCCAGCAGGCTGCCAGCGTTGGCCCCCTTAGTGCTGGCCCTGCACGGGCAGCCCTCACTTAACCCCCAGAAATCCCTCACTGGGCCCACACTATTAATCTACAACAATAAATCTGGCAGCACAGGGTGCCACACATTTACCATTAATGAAAATAACGGTTAATGATCGTTAAAAAAGATATGGTCAATGACCGGCAGGAGCCTCTGCTGCTCAAATATTCCCTAAATCATACTCTATAAAATGTAAATCTCTTTGATTCTGACCACTACATGATGACTGAATCATCAATAAGTAATCAACTTCATCATACCAGAATTTCTCTTGCAATTTTTGCTAAAACAAATGTGCTTCAAAAACACACAGTTATAGCAGCCAGAGAACAACTGATGCTGAAAAGTCAAGGGTCAAGAGCCCAACTAAAGCAAATGCTCACCTCCATAACAGTGACTTCAAAATGTACTATTTTCAATAAAACATCAATATCTAAAAGTTTTGTATGAAAGAAACAGTCAAACTGGATTGTAATAAGTAAAGATGCTGAGATCTAGACAGATCTGTTAGCGTTTAATGTTCTGTTGCTGCTGGTCCTGTGTGCTGGTCAGTGTTTTCAGCTTATTTAAATTATTTTACTTTACTGCCAGTCATTTGACTGTTTTATCATCTAACTGTTTTGTTATTGTATTACAGTTTTTCTCGATTGCTAAAAACACTATAACCAGGCTTTTGAACTAAAATTTCAAAACCGTAACACCATTTATCAAAAAGCACACTCAATTCCCTAAACTCTAAACACTACTCCCCTGTTTTGACATGAGTCAGATTTGTTGAGCTATCGCTACAGAACTCTATACACAATTAATTTCTTATTGCGCACACCACATGGTCATTTTGAAAGCACTAGCATTCAATACTGTTCACTCAAGTCAGCACAGCTTGAGCTCAATTAGCATTCAATTCCCCAGATGAAAACACTAAGGCCGTGTGTCCACCAGAGCGTTTTTTCCAGCTGCTAGCGTACTTTTTCAATTGTTTTCAATGGGAGCGCCGCGTTTTTTAAACGCCAGGAGCGTAACGAGGCGCTGAGCGTCTTTTTCACGCTCAAGCGCTGAGAGCTCGGCGTTTTTTACTGGTCGCCTCGAGTTGAAGAATGTTCAACTTTGAGTAAAACGCTGCGCTCATCACTGTCACTTTTTAGCCAGCTGTCCAATCAGAGTGTAGGAGGGGCGGGACAAATACTACACCGGCCAACCGTCACAATATTCTTGCTGTACAACAACATCAATAAACAGAGAACGGAACAAAATGGATGAGAAATTAATATTGCTGCTCTCCGAAAATACATAGCAAAGTAATTTCACATTATGTCAACATTTTAAGTCTGAAACAAATTACCTGCAAAAATCAGTTATAATAAGTAACAGTGCCGCGGATATTCCGTATCATAGCAACAAAGCGTCTCAACGGAAAAAAACGCTGCGCTGCAGAAGCGCTCTCAAGCGCTCACAGACGGGCGTTTTAAGCAGAGCGCCTAGCGTTTTCAGCTGGCTAAAAACGCTCTGGTGGACACACGGCCTAAGAGTCAAAATTGCACACACATCAATCAGATCCTTCAATAGATAGATAAAAGGGCCCTAATCAGTTCATTGAGTTTTGGAACAATGGATCCACAGAGAAATGAAGGAATAGGTTGAGGAGGAGGAGGTGGTGGAGGAGGAGGAGGAGGAGGAGGAGGAGGTGGTGGTGGTGGTGGAGGAGGAGGAGGAGGTGGAGGAGGAGGGTGGTGGAGAGGAGAAGAGTGGTGGAGAGGAGGAGGTGGAGAGGAGGAGGAGGAGGAGGAGGTGGAGGAGGAGGAGGAGGGGAGGAGGTGGAGGAGGTGGAGGAGGAGGTGGAGGAGGAGGAGGTGGAGGAGGTGGAGGTGGTGGAGGAGGAGGTGGAGGTGGAGGAGGAGGACGAGAACAAAGAAGGGCAAGGGCAAGGGCAAGGGCAAGGAGACAAGCAGTCTCGGAGGAAATTCGAGCCACTTTAGTTGACCTTGTCCTTGTCCATGGTATGACTATGAGGGAGGCTGAGCAACGAGTACAGCCAAATTTGAGTCGCTTCACCGTCATCTCCATCATCAGAACCTTCAGGGAGGAAAACAGGTAGGTGTGAGGCGGAATAATTTTTTTTTTTACTGTGTTATGAATGAATAAAAATGTGCAATGTATATATTGGTTGTCTCTTTTGTGTTCATTATGTGAAGAGGTTTACCAGTTTTGGAAATGTTATTTTGAATTTATTGCACCAGTGTGTAAGACTATGGTTGTAGTGTGTGTGTTTTTGAGGGCTAGTGTGTGATGTCTGAGGGCAACGTTTGATTTTTCAGCAAGAGTGAATGGTTTTCAGTTTAGAGCTTCATTTTGACCTGAAAATAGGATGTTTGGGGAATTGGGTGAGACGTTATGGATTCGTGTTTTACTGTTTTGAGAATACGAGGCATAGTTTCAAGAAATGTGTTTAAGCAATCGAGAAAAACTGTAATTACAGATTATTTTTGTAATTTTACATACATTTTATGTAATTTAAGAAAACAGAAAATACTGTGTAAAAATACAGCCAAACAGAGCATGGGAAACGAAAGTGGGCTGCCTACACAAAACCTGCATGGGCCCAAAGGTACAAAAGTTGCTCTGGGCCCGAACGGGGTGGGCTTAATGTGGGCAGTTCGCTAGTGTGGACTGCTCACAGAGAGCCCGGAGTGAGCCCAAAGTTGTGGGCCTCACCTGGGCAAGCCTGCACTGGGCCTGTTTAGGTTTATAAAATTGAAAAACTGAGTCGAAGGCCGAGAATTTGTGTATGTTTTTGCAGATTTAATGTGTGGTTCTGGTGTTTGAGTGTCAGGTTTCAGAAATTGTGTGACAAGTAAAGATTTTGTGTATAAGCAGTTGAAAAAAAAACAACAACTGTAAGTTGTAAGTATGTAAATTCAGGAATGAGCACTGTTTGGCCACTCTAGAGATTAATGCTGGGTTAGTATTTGGTTGGCCAGTTCATTGTCCAAAAGCCTGTGTTCACAGAGTTTGTTAATTCATATTGCGCAGTAAACCAAAAGAACTGCCCACCGTCGTCATGACTCTCATTTGTGTTATTCGAAAAGTATCAAAACAGAACAAGTGTGAAAGGAGACAATGGGTGCGTGCTCCGCTCTGCTTGCTCATTCAGTGTAAAACAGGCACTAGTGTTAACAGAGTACATCCTCAACAGTCCAGTCACATATTGCATTTTAAATGATACAGATTGTTTTAAAGCAGCTTCATAATATAAACAGGAAAATAACAGTTTTAATGTTGCAAAATGCATCAATTATGAAACAGCTTCACTTTCTGCTGTAAAGAAGAATCTAGCGTTAGCGTCAGTTCTGGCAGGTCACGTCAGTCAAGCTTGCATCAGCTGACTCCCAGGTGACTTGCGTCTACCTATAGGAATACGATGCCTATCACAGCATCTATATATAAGCTCCTCAGTATTATCAGCAGCTATTGCATTCTCAGGAGCAAATTATATGGCGAATTCGACAGGCAAACAGCATCATCTCACTAGGAATTGTGCAATCGGGAATTTAGCGAGAGGGATTCGTGGATTTCACCTCTCATACACGCGAATTCGCCGCACTGATCATAAGCCGACTGATTGGAAATGACTGAGTTAACGTTAGCATTGCTTCTCGCATGGCTGCAATTAGACATGGACTCGCAGTTCAGATGGATCTGTACTCCCCGCATGAAGAAGCGTTTCAAGAGAAGATCAAACATCCACTTCGGCTATTTCACTCAACTTCATCTCTGAATGTTTCCACGAAGCTAAGCTAAGTTCCTTTTAATGCTCATTGTTTTAAAGCTAACTCATGCTTTAAACCAGTGGTCGCCAACCCGTCGATCGCGATCGACCGGTCGATCTTTATCACTGTTCCAGTAGCTCACGAAAACAACAGAAATATGAGTGCAAAAATACATTACATTTCTCCAGTCTTTGCACTGTATTTTTGTATTTATTTTTCTGTTTTTTTTTTTTCTGGAGCTACTGGGACAGTGATAAAGGTAAATAGCCCACATCATGTCCGAGTCTGTAAACGGCCGTAAACAAGAGGCCAGAGACGCTGAAGACGGACGCGAAGAGGAGAAAATTCTGTAACTTAGCAGGCAGAGCAGCTCACTGTTCACGATGCTCAAAATATAGGAAGAAAATATAAATATTGAATTAGGGGTGAAGGGTTACATTAATGTGAATGAAATCTCTAAAAGGAATTACTGTCTTCAGAAAAAAAATTGATGGTAATGGCATTTTATTTTCCTCTTACCTCCGAATAAAGTAGCTAATTATTAGCGCAGTCAAAGACTAGAGAATAACACTTTGGCGCAGTTCAGCTTTGTTTGCACAGCAGTAACCAAGGAAACACTGTATCACTGCTGCTCCATAAGCGCCACCTGCTGTCAGAGAGTGAATTTGCGTCTGATTCAGCCTGTCTGCTGTTTTTGTTTCAAGCTTTTTTGTGTAGCATATAATTTCACAAAGATAAAGTCAGACCGTTGTGTTTTTGCTTTAAATCTTGAAATTAAATCTCAATTAATTCAAATAAAAAAAAAACTGCTCATGCAATGTGATAGCATCTTTGTTTGGATTGTGATTAAAAAGCAGTGGTTCCCTCTAATTTGAAATGGCTATGTATTTTTGTTTATAATAATAATAATAAATATCTGCAACCAGTATGAGAATCGGCCAATTTGCTTGTAAAAATAAATAAATAAATCAGAATCTAAATGGCCACGAAAAAAATACTAAATACAATCTGGGCTGTCTTTTTCTATCAAGTAGATCTTGTCTTTCATAAAGGTCGAGGTCAGGGATCTTGGGCTTAAAAAGGTTGGTGACCACTGCTTTAAACTCATGCTTTAAAACTGATAGCTAAAGCTATCAGTGTTGCTTAGGCTTCTAGTCCTTCTCAGTAAAATTGTTTTTGCAAAGCTTTGCGATCGTATTTGGCGATGTGCGTTACTTATCTGTTGTCGTGGCACCGGCTCGATCGCTGTGCACGCTTATCGGGTCGCTTTCGTTTGTATAGCAACATACACACTGGTCGGATCGCCTGTGTTTAGCGCTATACATCGCAGATTCAAGCAGCTTTGCAGTAGAGACAGAAAACAACTATTCATGGTGCAAACAGATTTTCTGCTGTGGCGCAGCACATAGTAAACATCATTTTTCTCAAAGCTATAGTGCATTGGGAACGCTCGTTCTTAAAGGTTTAGTTGCTTTTGGAACAAGCCGTTCTTAAAGCTACATTGCTATTGAAAACGCTCCTTCTTAAAGCTATAGTTGCTATTTAGAACAAGCTGTTCTTAAGGCTATCTAGCTGCTATGGAAGGCAAAAATATATATATAAAAAAAATTTGCTTGTTACCGAAGCTCTAGTGTCATTGCTGCATACTATAAGCACATACTGTGAGGTTTCTATTCAACCCTAACAACATCGAACTTGATCCCGTAGGAGTGTGAAATCATGGGAGTCATCATCTTCACTTCCACAGCCGAAGGAATCAGCCCGACTGGAGTAGAAATTGTTCATGATGAGGAAGCACTGTATTTCGTGCCTAGCTGCATGCTGCATCTAACTCAGAGCTATTGCTGCGGGTGTATGCTTCCCCGACCAGACTACCATAGTTAATACTAGTCTGTGATTTACAACATGCTTGTTGTATCAGTTTGCTGCCGCTAGGGGTGTAAGCTTCCCCCAATAGGAGAAAGAAAATAAATAATAAATAAATATGTATTAGGCAATGGGTGTATGCTTCCCCGACTAGATTGCCGATAATGGTGTAAGCTTCCCCCATTATATATAATATATAAAATCGCTAACTAAATGCGCTACAACATGCTTGTTGTATCAGATTGCTGCCGCTACGGGTGTAAGCTTCCCCCATTTATTAATAAAAACACAACACTAGCCTAGGCTCATTCCTCATTCAGGTAACTGCATTTTAAAGAACATGCATTCAGATTTTCGCACTCAGTTTGTGTTGGGGGATTTCGGCATATGGTTTGTTTTGGGGGTTTATTGCTGCTCTCCCTGCTCTTATTCATGCTAGGCTGCATGGAGGCGCAGGGAGTTCTTGCCCAGAACAGAACCATACCGCCAATACAAACTCTATGCATTATCTATCATATTTGACGATAGTGGTCCTGACAGAACTCATTATTCAGCTCAATTTTCTTCAATGTTGATTCAATTCAGTTCAATAACTGTCAATGTTGCAAAGAAGTCATTGATGTATCCATCTGTCTGACATCTGACATCACAATTTCACAAACAGTTTTTGCAGCTTAGTTTGTTCATAGTATATCAAGCTCTTTTACAGTATGTTAAAAACCAGGAGAAATTACTTTTGTCAACTAACTACTTTAATTTTTGTGGTTTAAAACCGAAATTTAAGTTAGGTAGATGGCACATTATGTATTGTAAAAAAATGTTTATGAAGTTACCTGTTCTGAACATAATGCCTTGCATGCTCAGGTAGGGGCTGATACAGCGGATAGTTGGGCTGTGGATAATTTGCAGGCTGTTTGCGCCAGTGATATAAAACCTCTGGTGGGTACTCATCTATAAAGATGATACATATGAACATATATGGTATATATAAGAGTAATGGTAAACACAGAATTAAATTTCTACACAGTTCAGTTATGGTTGCATTATCTGCAGAGACTACTCATTCAGGCCCACCTGGAATCTGTGTGCACAAAGCTCTGCAGATTTCCACAGAATTGAAACACCCATCATTCTAAAAGTTCTACACCTCCTCTTCCCCTTTAGTCTTTATTAAATATTTTGGCTAACTGAAAAGAAGAATACAGGCTTTCAAAATAGTCTCTGTGGTAATCCACCAAAATGAAAATTCTATGTATCACACAAACAAACACTTATTATATATATATATATATATATATATAAAATTACAGGCATCTTTATTAGTTTTTTTTTTTATCATGGTTTTAGCATTCACTGAAAAAACAAACTTTTTGGTATAGTAATATTAAATTAACCATCATAGTTTTTATTTAGTAAAATTAAAATTCAATGAGACGTCTAGGTTACTTTTGTATCCCCCGTTCCCTGAAGGAAGGAACTGAGACATTATGCCGATACTGACGTAATGGGGTCTTGCTTGGGAGCCCCAATCACCTCCAAATGGTACAAAAAGAGCCAATGGGAATTGGCAGGTGAGATTTACATGCCGCGCCACACCCACCAGGCACATCCGGGTATAAATAGGACCGAGGAGCCGAGATAGGTATCCCGGCCATTCAGTGGATGGCTGGCAGGGGAAGGGGAACGGGGGTTACAATAGTAACCTAGGCATTCCCATTCAGTCAGTCACATTTGACGTTATGTCGATAGTAACGTAATAGGGTCCCAATGGAAAACGCCATATCATTGAATCGTGTTACGAGTGTTGGAGATGCAGATGCTGGCAGGCCATGGTGTGCCCAGTGCAAATGCTGCTCACAAATGACGTAACCTAGATGCTGCTGCTGTTGCAAAATGCTGGAGGAACTCCACAGTTCGTCATCTGGGGAACTGAACTGAGGAGCAGAAAAAGCGCTCGCATCCCCTCCGTGGAGGGAAATGGTGCGGCAAGCGAGAACCCATGGCTAACTTGCTGTAGACAGCACATGGAAGGACACCAGGTCCACTCTGAGATTATAAAATCTAGCGAATGTGTTCGGTGTCGCCCAGCCCGTAGCTCTGCAAATGTCTGCCAGAGAGGCGCCGTGCGCCAACGCCCAGGGGTAAGCAACACCCTGAGTAGAGTGAGCTCTCACCCTGAGGGGGCACAGCTTGCCTTGGGACTGGTACGCCAAGGCGATGGCATCCACTAGCCAGTGGGTCAACCTCTGTTTAGAGACAGCCTTTCCCTTCTGCTGACCTCCAGAGCAGCACTCTGAGCTTCTGAAGCTTTGTGTGCAGTCCACATAAGCATGCAGAGCATGAACAGGACAAAGCAATGCAAGGGCTGGGTCTGCCTCCTCCAGGGGCAGCGCTTGCAAGTTCACCATCTGGTCCCGGAAGGGAGTGGTGGGAACTTTGGGCACATATCCAAGCCTGGGTCTCAGGATGACGTGAGGTACAAAATTCCAGGCACGATTCACTGACCGAAAATGCATGCTGGTCCCCAACCCTCTTGAAGGAAGCAAGCGCGGTCAGGAGCACTGTCTTCAGAGACTGATCTTTAAGCTCGACTGACTCAAGGGGCTCGAAGGGAGCACTCTGTAGGCCCGCAAGGACGACAGAGAGGTCCCGAGGGGGAACACGGCAAGGTCTAGGAGGATTTGACCTCCTAGTGCCTCTCAGGAACCTGATGATCAGGTCATGCTTTTCATCCGGGCAACAGACGTACCTGCGGGGGGCAGTGTGGAGCACTGTGTCCGAACCCGGGAAGCAGAGTGTCCCGAGGTAGAGGCAGTGAGTGCGGTGGACTCATGTGGCTCCGAGGGTGCCCTGAGGGACGGGGCAGGGAGGCGTAAGGAGGCAGTGCATCCCTGAGGTGAATGAGAATGTGGCTGAGAGTGAGGAGACATCGTCTGGCCAAGGGCTCGCACCGTGACTTTCATTGCCTGGAGGGTGAGGTCAGTCACTGTGCGCAGTTCTTGCAACAATCCTTGCATGCCATGGCCATCTTGGACCTGCAAGATGGCCATGGCATGCAGGGCGGAGGCCGGCAGAGTAAGCCTTAGCAGCCAGAGCTGCCGTCGTCTTATTCGCATTGGACGGGAGACGCGGATGATTCCGGCAGGTGGCAGCAGATTGTGGGCAGGAGTGCACCGCAATTGCATGCTCCACTTGTGGAATGTCTACGTAATGTCCCTTGACGGCCCCATCGAGGGTAGTGAGAGTGGAGGCGGAAGAATGGTTCCTGGCAGTAAAAGGTGCCTTCCATGTCTTCCGAATTTCCTCATGCACCTCCGGGAAGAATGGCACTGGGGCGGCACGTGGCTGAGAACCTCGCCCCGCACCCAGGAACCAATCATCCAGCCGCGAGCTCTCTGGACACGGAGGAGGGTTCCACTCAAGCCCAATGCCTGCGGCGGCCCGGGCAAGCATGGCCATCAACTCTGAATCCAATTCCGCCTGAACGACCATCCTGGAGGGTGCTAGTTCGGCGTCCTAATCCTGTCCAGAGGACAAAAGCCTGCTCTCCGATGCAGCAATTGACATCAGATCCTCATCCGGAGCGCCGAATGTGACAATGGGGTACCTCAGTTGAGGCAGCCGCATGATCATCCGGCAACTCGACGGCACATAGCGTGCTGGAGGAGTGGGAGGTTCGTGGGGGCGGACCCGACAAAGAAGCTCCCACTATAACCCTCAGATTTCCCAAAGTGCTAACCAGTAGAGCCGCGGGTGGCTGGGTAGCAGCAGACGGACTCGTCCCTCCGTGTTAAAGAAGGAGAGTCTCGATCGCAACGCCAACATGGACATGCCCTCGCAGTGAGGGCATGCATCATCCACAAGCGCAGCCTCAGCATGCTGTTTGCCCAGGCATGTGAGACAGCGATGGTGGCCGTCAGATAAGGTCTGGAAACGATCGCGTCCAGAAACACACGGGCGAAAAGATGCTGATGCTGAACGCCCGTGCTTGCTCTTTTAGGGACTGCTCTTTTAGCTGAAGCTCTCAGGGATGAGTGCTGCACTGCCTGTGTCAGTACGCTGTCACACACACACCGCTGAATGCGCCTTCCCACCAGCCGAGAAATCCTTGAGCTGCTGCAGACGAGCAATGAAAATTGCTGTTGAAGGAGATAACCTTCCTAGCAATTAAAATTGCTGTTTGCTCTGATAATTCAGAAATGTGCACTCTTTGCAGGTGACTGGAGAGCGATGAATCAACAGTTCAGCTCTGAAGCAAAAGTATGAATGGAAGTGAGTATGCCGGTCCTATTTATACCCATGTGTGCCGGGTGGGTGTGGAGTGGCATGTAAATCTCACTGGTCAATCTCCATTGGCTGGTTTTGTACCATTTGGAGGTGATTGGGGCCCCCAAGCATGACTCCATTACGTCAGTATCGATGTAACGTCGAACGTGACTGACTGAATGGGAACTAGAATTTCCCAAGTAAAATCTGAAATATATACACATTTAATTCAAGTAAAAATTAACTAGGTGGAAAAAGTAACTCTTATTATGTACCTGATTGTAATATTTACGTTTTATAGTCATTGCACAAACCTAGAAATATTAAGTAAATTTTAATCTAAAAGTGTAGCGCGTTTGAATCCGCATACACTGATAAAATTGTTCTGTGGTGAAGTAAATACTACAGAAAAAACATGTAATTTCTACATGAAATAGTTCAGGCAAGAATTGAAAAAACAAAGTACATTCTATATTAGTACTCATATCAATGATATAAAATTAAGTAAAACCTACTCAACTTTTCTGATACTGGTGTTTCCCATCATGCACTGGGGCATGAATAATTAATAAGGTTGATTTTTTTGCTGTTTTCGAGTTGTATTTAAACTGTTTTATCATTGCTTTTGTTACATCTGGCAGTTAATTTTCTACTCAAAATGAAACATTTATACTCAAAAACGATCTATTGAATGTTACCGTATGTATATATGGATATGGTGTCTGCATGATATCTATTGTATCATTTACTTAAATGTTTCTAAGTAAAGCATACACTTTAAAAGCATGGTTTAATTCAATGTTATATTATTTGAGTAAAAAGTTAATTTTGTTAAATTTATTTAACTTAGTTAAGTAGATTTTACTTAATTATATATGTGAAAAATAAATATAATTAAGTTTTATTTACTTAATTTTCTTATGAATGTTAAGTTCAATAGTAAGTAGATTTTACTTGATAACAGATAAGTTGTACAGAGCAGTAGCAGTAAAATTTACTTAAAACGTGATAGTGCAAATTGTTACAAGGATTTTATTAATTGAATCTTTTAAGTTATCTTTTTCAGTGTTTGCTGTCAGCCAAGCTAAATCTAAAATATAAAAATCAGAATAAGGGTAATAAACATGTGAAATAAAGTTTATTTTTTTTTATCAGTAAACTTGAAATTATGAATGTGAAATCTAAAATATCAAATATAATGGTCAAAAATATAAGTAAATTAATTAAATAAAAACACTTTTCATCCTTTTTAGAATATTCAGTCAAGCAAAAAAAAAAAAAAAAAAAAAAAAAACATAAAAGTGAGAGATCTTGAGCACTGAATATTTTCATTGATAATTTTCTCTTACCACAATCTGTCAATACAGTGAATGTGATTTCACCAAGTGCATCATGTTCCTGGATCAACATCTATGTTGATCCTAGAACAACATTCCAATCTACCAATCAGATTCGAGGGACCAGGTTGCAATTTTATGTTTTGGCTTACAACCAGGGTTAGGTGCTTCTATATCAGTTTTAATATTTTCCCTCTGATTTTAGGGATAACTTATGGGTAGAGTTAGGTTTAGGGGTAGGGATATGGTAAGGATGTTGATTCAGGAACAGACTTGCTTGGCAAAATCACAGTGACTGTATTAATATAAACAAAGTAAATAATAATGCAAATTCTGTAAATAATGATTTTAAAAGTTTAAAAGATTTCTTTGACCTTATTTCTAATATATAACCTCTGGGGTAATAACACAAAGGTCTTCAAAGTAAAATTTCAGTTTAACTTGAATAAATTGTGAGAAATATATTACTATTGCACAGTAGAATGTACTTCTCAAAGAGATAGTAATAATGACATTTTTTCTTCCATGTTTTAATTTTAACAGTAAACCTGTTATCCAGCACTTTATTATGCCATAAAAGGAATTGTTCAAATGTCATTTTATTACATTTTAAAAGATTAAAAGACTTTAACATAATTGATAAAGTTTTATGTTTTTACAACACAGAATTTCTGTAAAAAAATCTTGTATGTCAAAACCAGATTAAAGAAAATTCATCATATCATGACCCCTTAAATCATACCAGTAACAGACATACCATAAAATCCTGGCTGTTTTGGTGGAGAATACCTGCAGAAATTCTCACCCAGGTCAGAACGAAGAGGACTAGGCTTTTCTAGACTCTCCTCATCCTCACTCACAGGGTTTCGGGCGTTTGAATATAGGACAGCAGAATTGCAGCGGTTCTGAATGTTGATGCCTGAGAAGTCTTCACTCAGATCTTCTATGTGGGCTCTACAGTCTCTCTGAATGTGTCTTCCTGAACTTTGAGGCAAGTAGAGACTGGGCAGGCCCGCAGGACTCGCTGTGTGTTGTGAATCACTTATGGAGAGTTTGTTGAAGGGACTAACCCTTAAAACTTTAGGAGTAAGCCCACAGCAACCATCTAGATAATCCAGCCTGCTTACATCATGGACACACATCTCAGGGCTGAATCTACCACTTTTGCCTGCCTCTTTAGTGATGTGTGACTGGCACTGCTGGCATGCAGGCCAAACCAGGTTGAGAGAAGACAAAGTCATAGACTCATCAGTCTCTACAGGCATACTAAGATGTGGACAGGGGTCTGAGAAAACAAAACAATTGGACAAAGAGAGAGGTTTGTGTTTGGTGCATGATAGACGTAAGCAATAATCTTGACTATACATTTGAATTGATTCAGACAACTTTTAAAGGCACTGACTTATTTAATTATTTTAAGTAAGAAGTACTGCGAAAGTTGGTTTTATTGGAACATATTCGGAGTTCTGCTTTCAATAATGTTTATACGGTATCTATCTATCTATCTATCTATCTATCTATCTATCTATCTATCTATCTATCTATCGGTCAAAAGTTTGAAAACATTACTATTTTTTATTGTTTTTGAACAAAGTCTGTTATGCTCATTAAGGCTGCATTTATTTCATAATAAATACAGAAAAAAACTAGAATATTGTGAAATATTATTACAATTTTAAAATTATGTTTTTCTATTTTAATATTTTTTTTTTTTTCCTGTGATCAAACCTGAATTTTCAGTATCATTACTCCAGTCTTCAGTGTCACATGATCCTTCAGAAATCATTCTAATATGCTGATTTGATACTCAGTTATTATCAATGTTAAAAACAGTTGTGTTGCTTAAAGGTGTCCTAGAACCAGTTTTTACAAGATGTAATAAAAGTCTAAGGTGTCCCCTGAATGTGTCTGTGAAGATACATTCAAAATACCCCAAAGATTTTTTTAAATTAATTTTTTTAACTGTCTATTTTGGGGCATCATTAACTATGCAAAGATCCAGGCTGCGGCCCCTTTAAATCGCGCGCTCCCTGCCCTAAGCTCGCGACTCTATAATACAGTGCATTTACAAAGTTCACACAGCTAATATAACCCTCAAATGGATCTTTACAAGATGTTCGTCATGCATACTGCATGTATGCGTCGGATCATGTGAGTATAGTATTTATTTGGATGTTTACATTTGATTCTGAATGAGTTTGATAATGCTCCGTGGCTAAAGCTAACATTACACACTGTTGGAGAGATTTATAAAGAATGAAGATGTGTTTATGCATTATACAGACTGCAAGTGTTTAAAAATGAAAATAGCGACGGCTCTCTTGTCTCCGTGAATACAGTAAGAAACGATGGTAACTTTAACCACATTTAACAGTACATTAGCAACATGCTAACGAAACATTTGTAAAGACAATTTACAAATATCACTAAAAATATCATGTAATTATGGATCATGTCAGTTATTATTGCTCCATCTGCCATTTTTCGCTATTGTCCTTGCTTGCTTACCTAGTCTGATGATTCAGCTGTGCACAGATCCAGACGTTAATACTGCCTGCCCTTGTGTAATGCCTTGAACATGGGCTGGCATATGCAAATATTGGGGGCGTACATATTAATGATCCCGACTGTTACGTAACAGTTGGTGTTATGTTGAGATTCGCCTGTTTTTCAGAGGTCTTTTAAACAAATGAGATTTACACAAGGAGGAGGAAACAATGGTGTTTGAGACTCACTGTATGTCATTTCCATGTACTGAACTCTTGTTATTCAACTATGCCAAGGTAAATTCAATTTTTGATTCTAGGGCACCTTTAATATTTTCAGGATTCATTGATGAATAAAAGGTTAAAAAGAACAGCATTTCTTCAAAATATCAATCTTTTCTAACAATATAAATCTTTACTATCACTTTTTATCAATTTAACACATCCGTGCTGAATAAAAGTATTAATTTCTTTCAAAAAAAAAAAAAAAAAAAAGAAAGAAACAAAATTACTGACCCCAAACTTTTGAATGGTAGTGTATATTGTTACAAAAGATTTCTATTTTAAATAAATGTTGATAATTTTTAACTTTTTGTTTATCAAAGAATCCTGAAAAAGTATCACAGGTTATAAAATAATATTAAGCAGCACAACTGTTTCCAACATTGATAATAAATCAGCATATTACAATGATTTCTGAAGGATCATGTGACACTGAAGACTGGAATAATGATGCTGACAATTCAGCTTTGCATCACAGAAATAAATAATATTTTAAAGTATATTAAAATAGAAAACCACAATTTTAAATTGTAATAATATTTCATGATATTATAGTTTTTTTCTTTATTTATTATGAAATAAATGTAGCCTTAATGAGCATAAGAGACTTTGTTCAAAAACATTAAAAATAGTAATGTTTCCAAACTTTTGACCAGTAGTGTATGATCTGTATACAAAGTATGAACTTCATGTTCATGTTTATACTTATGTTGTACAGACACACAAGTTCCCTTTCAAAGGCTACACTCAAAGCTGTGCTTGGCACTATAGGAATGTCTTTAGTCATGACCAGCTGTGAATATGTGTAAAACAACATCAATGAAATTGACCTCGTAAAGACTGGGGACTGTCTCGCCGCCCTTCACAACCTCCCAGGCAAGACCTCAGGACTGATTTGCAAAAAAAGAAGAAGTCCTGACAGTCTTGCGCCCAGCCCTGTGGGGATGGCCCCCCTCGGGACGGGGCGCATAGTACATCTAAAACCCGCTCCTTCTCGACATCTCCACATAAACTCTCCTTCCCCGCCACCTCTCGTGTTTCGGGGGGCAGCGGTTTCCAGTGAAATGTTAGGTGTTCTGTTAACTCCTGTAACACATCAGGACGCGGAACACCTAACATCTCTCAAAAGGAAGTGTCAAAACTAGTGCCCATTTCAGAAAACCTGGCAGCGTGGAAACTGCTGTCAGGGATTTCCGCATGGGTACTAAAGACAGTAAAATTTGGATACAGAATCAACGGCATGGTCTCCACTACCGTGAAGCCTGGCCAAGCGACGTTACTGTCACAAGAGCTGCAAACTCTTCTGGAGAAAGGGGCCATATAACGTGTTCCCCCTCTACAGAGAGAGTCAGGTTATTACAGCCAATACTTCCTAGTTCCCAAAAAGGATTGTGGGGCTGCATCCAATCTTAGATCTTTGAGGCTTGAACCGTTCAGTCAAAGCTCTCAAGTTCAAGATGTTAACCGTGAAGATGATCATGTCGCAAATCCAACAACGCGATTGGTTCGTCACGATCGATCTCAAGGACGCATATTTTCACATCGAAATATTGCCACAGCACAGGAGGTTCTTGAGGTTCGCTTTCGGGGGGCGAAGCTTACCAATATCGGGTTCTTCCATTCGGCCTAGCCCTATCACCCCCGCACAAACTGCATGGATGCAGCACTGGCTCCGTTGCGACTCCAGGGCATTTGCATTTTGAATTACATAGACGACCTGCTAATACTAGCACAGTCGTGAGAGATGCCGTTAAAACACAGAGATGTTGTTTTAGCTCATCTAGTTTCTATAGGGTTGAGACTCAACAAGAAGAAAAGCATTCTCTGTCCCACCCAGAGAATTACATATTTAGGGGTCATTTGGGATTCAACCACGATGCGGGCACAATTGTTTCCCACTCGAGTTGAGACCATTCTACACACCCTGAAAAATGTCAGGCTAGGCCAAGATCGTACTGTTCTACAGTTTCAAAAAATGTTAGGTCTCATGGCATCAGCGTCCTCTGTGATCCCTATGGGCCTGCTGCATATGAGACCGTTTCAGTTGTGGCTCAAAGCCAAGGGGTTTCATCCAAGGGCCAAACCCCTAAGACAAATAAGAGTTACGCGCTGTGGGCTTCGTACCCTATCTATGTGGCTCAGACCCCGGTTCCTCACCTTGGGTCCCACTCTAGGGGCACAGATTGCTAACGACAGATGCCTAACTGACGGGCTGGGGAGCGGTCTTAAGTGGCCGTCCAGCCCAAGGGGAATGGGAGGGCCATCAGCTCGTCTGGCACATCAACTGCCTAGAGCTGATGGCTGTATTTCTGGCCCTGAAATACTTTCTCCAGCAGCTGAGAGGCTGTCATGTCCTAGTGCAGGTCTGCGTTTGCGCCATCTGAACAAGATAGCACGACAGATCTTCCTCTGGGCCCAGGACAAATTCCTGTCACTGAGGGCAGTGTATATTTCTGGGAACCAGAATGTGGAAGCGGATTTACTGTCCAGACAGAAACTACTGAGCGGGGAATGGAAACTTCACCCACGACGTAGTGAAACAGATATGGCTGAGATTTGGAGAAGCGGAGGTGGACCTCTTCACCTCTCAACAGACAGCGCAATGTCCCCTTTACTTCTCTCTGAGTCACCCAGCCCCCCAGTCTGGATGCGATGGCACATACATGGCCTTCGTTGCACCTGTATGCCTTTCCTCCAGTTGCTCTGCTCCCGGGAGTTCTAGCCAGAGTTCGTCAACAAGGGACTTGCCTCTTATTGATAGCACTGCATTGGCCGAACAGAATATGGTTCTCGGAGATAATATCTCTCCTTGACAGCTTGCCTTGGGCGATACCAGAGAGGAGGGACCTTCTGTCTCAGGTGCAGGGGACAATATTTCATCCCTGGCCAGAGATGTGGAACCTTCATGTTTGGCCCCTGAGGGGAACCAACTGAGGGACACAGGGCTTTCACCTGACGTTATTGAGACCATTTTGAGTGCTAGGGCTCCCTCCACTAGATCAAGTTATGCCAACAAATGGGGTGTCTTTGCAAGTTGGTGTACTGCACACAATGCAGATCCATTAAGCTGCCAAAATGCTACAGTTCTGGATTTTTTGCAAGAGAAATTATCAACAGGCACATGCCCCGCCACTCTCAGGGTTTATGTGGCCGCTCTTTCGGCTTGCCACGCTCTGACTGACGGGGTGCCTTTGGGCAAGCATGTCCTGCTCTCTCGCTTCGTTCGAGGAGCCAGGCAGCTTAAGCCTCCTTCTAGAACCAGGATCCCTTCATGGGACCTAGCAATAGTCCTGGAGGGCCTGGTTGAAACCCCCTTTGAACCGTTAGAGTCACTTTCTGACAAGCTGTTAAAATGTTTTTTTTCTCATGGCTATAACTTCTCTAAAAAGAATTGGGGATTTGCAGGCTCTGTCCATTGTGCCATCCTGTTTAGACTTTGCCCCAGGAATGGTGAAAGCTATTTTGCATCCTCATCCTGACTATTTGCCGAAGGTACCTTTCTCGACCTTGCATCCAGCCACTCTCGAAGCCTTCTGCCCTCCGCCGTTCACAACGCCGGAGCAGGAGAGACTTCACAGACTGTATCCAGTCCATGCTCTTCAGACCTACGTCCACCGCACTAGCCAGTGACGTAAGTCAGAGCAACTGTTTGTTTGTCATGGCGGCCATAACAGGGGTGCAGGCGCCATGAAACAGACCATATCACATTGGGTGAGAGATGCTATTGCCCTTGCCTATGAGGTGCGTGGTCACACTTCGCCAATAGGTATCAGGGCTCATTCCACCAGGGGGGTTGCCTCTTCTAGAGCTTTGGCAGGGGGCGCTCCCTTGCAACGTGTTTGTGATGCGGCAGGTTGGTCACACACATTCATAAGGTTTTATAGTTTGGATGTTCATGTTACTCCGGGCTCTCACGTCCTTGAGTCAACATCGCAAACTAGTGTCTGAGACTCTCTGCGGTTTGTGCTACTCTTCACAGCCAGGGGGTCGGGACACACAGTGCGGCGGCATGGGTATTCTTGTTCCCATAGCGCCAAGCGCAGCTTTGAGTGTAGCCTTTGAAAGGGAACACCCCGAGTTACTACACTGTAACCCTGTTCCCTGAAAAGGCAGGAACGAGAAGCTGCACTTCTTTTGTTGCACTGGGATGTCCCAGGACTGCTCTTCAGACAAAATATCTACTGATGCACCTGTGGCGCATCTAATTATAGCCTCACGACGCATTCGAATGACGTCACGCAGGCTATAAATATAGGTCAATTTCATTGACGTTGTTTTACACATATTCACAGCTGCTCACGACTAAAGACGTTCCCATAGAGCCAAGCACAGCCTCTTGTTCCCTCCGTTTCAGGGAACAGGGTTACAGTGAAGTAACCCGGGGCGTTCTTGTAGCTTTTCAGTTTTCACCTTTGGTTAAAGTTAGGTTGAAAAGCATTAATAATATATATTAATATATTAAATGATTTGTCAAATATGGTACATTTTGGAAAATGTGTTACACACTCTTACTCTAAATTTTAGTATGACAGCTTTGCACCTACAAATTTCAGTAACTTTTAATTGGTGGCAAAGACTGGCCCTAACAACATTAACTTTTGAATTTATTTAATTACAAATTCATTTCAAAATATTACAGCCCTTATGTGCAACTTAGAGGACATGTAACATCTTTAACTCAACGTTTCAGTTTTTTTTAATACATCTTTTCAGTCGTTCAACAGATTGACCCAAAACAACTTTATCATTGACAAGCAACCTTTAAATGACATACTACACCTTATAGTTTGGGAATTATTATTGGGTCATATTTGCTGAATTCTACTGACTTTTGAACACAGTAACAGAGCACTCAATAGATTTTACAAGATGGAGCAGAAATATTCAGAACATGCTGGAATTTCTTTCTTGCAGCCTACTGAACATACTATAGGTCAGTGTTTCACCTCAGATGTGTTACAATTCACGTCTCCCCTGGACTCCATCTCCCATGATCCTCCCGGTTCCACACCTGCACTCAATTCCTTGTCATCTCCCCATCATCACAGATTACCTGCACCTGCTCTTGATCATCTGCACTCCCTTTATATGGACTCACCAACCAGCACTCCTTTGTCTGTTCTATTGTTTTGCCTAGAGTTTAGTTGTTCTGTCTCCCTGTTGAATAAACCTGTTGTCTGCTGACGTCCGATTCTGCTTCAACTAAACTTGTAACAAGATGAAGTTTGGAGATTTTTATAAAGATATGTTTGCACTCACATGCACACTCACTGTCCACACGTGGTAAAAGGTGAGTTTTTCTGCTGGATTGTTCTGGATGAGGCAACATACAAGGTTCAGTTGGTAAACAAATGGTTTTAAAACAACTTTGAAATCCTTATTAATGGTACAGTTTCACATTGCAACATTCAATATCTTTGCAATGGTTACGCAGATTGCCCTTAAACAACTTTTAAACTACACTACACTTTTATAGTTTGTCTATGAACAAATATGAGTTCATTTGACTTTGTAATGAGATAACATACAGAGCTCCATACATGTTTCATGGTTGAAGAGATTGTTTTAAAAATAATCTGTAATGTCTTTCTTTAACCTTACTGGAAAAATAAAACTTTGACCTCAGATGAATTTGGCAATGTTAAGTTTTACAAAGACTTTTGTATGTTTGTTTGAAATGTCGCTGTCCATACATGTGGTGCTGAACATTGAAATAGAAATTGATTTGAATTTTAGTTGAATTGAATTTTTAGTGAGACAACATTAAGATTTCAACATTACAGCCCTTATGTAGAAAACAGAATAAAACTAACATCTCTAAGCTGCACTACCTGCACCCTGAAGTTTCAATATCTTTTTAGTCTGTGCACAGATTGTCCCAAAATCACTATATCATTATCAAGCACCCTCTAAAGGACATCTACATCTCAACATCTCACAGGCCACATACACACTGCATTGGTTTATTTGGTTATCAGTTTACCTTTTAGTGCTTACTCCTGCTGTGTACATACATAGTTCAGTAAAATAAGGGAGTGACAACCACAGTCTACAACTGAAAAATCTATGTATATATAAGACTATTTCTATGACATATCGCTGTCCATGAACATGGTGCTGAATGAATCAACATTTAGGTTTTATTATTTTTTAAATGAATTACACAAACACACACACACAAAAAAAAATCTTAAGCATGATTTGGAGGATGTGTAAAATCTCCTAGATGCTCTTACCTGCACCTTGAAGTTAAAATATCTTTTTAGTCAAGTCACCTTTATTAATAGCGCTTTTTACAATGCATATTGTGTCAAAGCAGCTTTACAGTGATTTTGCAGCAGCTTTACAGGAAAACATTTATGGAAGCACAGCAGCTCTCTAGAAGAAAATGGTGTCATTGTCCAGCTTAAGTAAGTTCAGTATTGATTCATTTCGTAGTTATTAATTTAGTTCATTTATCTATACAGCAGTTCTGGGGAAAACAGTGATGTCATCGTCCAGGGCAGCGTTTCCCAAAAGCATCTTAAAGGGTTAGTTCACCCAAAAATGAAAATTCTGTCATTTATTACTTACCCTCATGGAGTTCCACACCCATAAGATCTTCGTTAATCTTCGGAACACAAATTAAGATATTTTAGTTAAAATCCGATGCCAGTGAGGCCTGCATAGGGAGCAATGACACTTCCTCTCTCAAGATCCATAAAGGTACTAAAAACATATTTAAATCGGTTCATGTGAGCACAGTGGTTGTTAAATAATTTCTTATTTCTTGGGCTTCACTTTTTGACTTTCTCTGTGTCTTGGGATTTTTCCATTGTGCACATCATGTACCTACCTAGACAAAACAAGAAGTAGTAGTCCTTGGACACACACTGACACTCACACACAACCAGAAGTTGAAGACACACACACATTTACGCACATACATTTCTTATTTGTTATTATATTTCTTGAAATGCCATACATGGTAAGGTTTGATTCTTAAGTCGTATGATTGGATGCTCAAGCCATCCTGGAGATTGTTGTTTGACCTATGTCTATAAATATGACCCTTCTTTCTGAATAAATCTGAGAATGCCTTGTACCACACTTGATCTGTGTCTGCTTGGTCATTCTCCTGAGATCTTGCGCTGCTGCTGCCACACATCACGGGGTTGAGGCGCCTGTTTCTAAACTGATGACTGAGACTACAAATATTCTAAATATTCTTTTGATCTAACAGTGGTTCAATATTAATATTATAAAGCGACGAGAATATTTTTGGTGCGCCAAAAAAAAACAAAATAACGACTTATTTAATGATGGCCGATTTTAAAACACTGTTTCATGAAGCTTCGGAGCAAAAATGAATCAGTGTATCGAATCATGATTCAGATCGCGTGTCAAACTGCCAACGGCTAAAATCACGTGACTTTGGGGTGCTCCGAACAGCAGATTCGATACACTGATTCATTTATGATCCGATGCTTCCTGAAGCAGTGTTTCGAAATCGGCCATCACTAAATAAGTCATTTTTTTTTTTTTTTTTGGCACACCAAAAATATTCTCGTCGCTTTATAATATTAATATTGAATAATAATAATATAATAATATTATACCAATTCAAATATGTTTTTAGTACCTTTTTATGGATCTTGAAAGAGGAAGTGTCATTGCTCCCTACGGAGGCCTCACGGAGCCATCGGATTTCAACTAAAATATCTTGATTTGTGTTCCAAAGATCAACGAAGGTCTTACGGGTGTAGAACGGCATGAGGGTAAGTAATAAATGACAGAATTTTCATTTTTGGGTGAACTAACCCTTTAAGTGGTTGCACAAATTAACACCAAACCACTTAAACATTATTAAGCACTCTCCAAAGAACACACCACAGATCATATTTTAGGTATTGTCATATCTACAGAGTTCTGCTGACTTTGATAAAGGGTAACATGTAGTGGTCAATAGGTTCCACATGATAGAACAGAAAGCTTCAGAACACGCTGGAATTTCTTTCTTACAGCCTACTGAACATACTACAACTCAGCTGAAGTTTGGGGATGATAAACCTGTTTTAATAAAGACACAACCCAGCCCATGTGATAGGGGTGCTGTCCACACATGTGATGCTGAATGTGCACAGATCCGCTATAAATTTATATAAATTTTCTTTGTTTTAAAGGCATAAACTATTGAAATATACATTTTATTCATTAAAAAGAAAATTAAAACACTTAACAGTTATTGAAATACATTGGAGCACAGCAGAACCATGTGCCTTCAGCACCACACAACTGGACAGCGTGTTCATACAAACACAGACAAGTCATCCTAAAAATTAAAATGGCCATTTTTTTTTAAGGTTAAAAATTAACTGTAGAATATTCAGTTAAAGAAGGATAGAATATTCAGTTAAAGAATATAAGGTTAAAGAAAGACACTGCAGACAAGTTTTAAACAACCTGTACCACCATGTAAAATGTATTGAGCTCTAAGTGCTGTAGCATTACAAAGTAGACCAGAGCCATGTCGTTATTTTAATTTTTAACCCGAAAATGCTTGGAGTCTGTATAATTCATGAACGCATTTTCATTCTTATTGAGTATCTCCAACAGTGTGTAGCTTTAGCCATGTTAGCCGTGCAGCACGCTATCAAAACTCATTCAGAATCTAATGTTAGCAAACATCCACAAAATACATGTCATACCTACATGACTGATATGCCAAATCACAAACAGTTTGTAATGATCTATTTTGAGAGTTATATTTGCTGTGTGAGCTTCTGCTGTATCGTTTTGCCTCAGTGTATTGGAATCACGAACTTGCAAGTAGGGCTCACTGCAGCCTGCGGTGGACATCAGAAGTCACACTTGTGCCCACGTCACCTCATGACTCCCCACTAAACCACTTCACCAGAAATCCTGCCCTGCAGGTAATTTCATTGGTTACAGTGATGGGTAGGTTTACGGATCAGTCTTGGGTGTAGGCAAGCAGTACTGTGATTGACATGATGAATAAAATCTTATGAATCAGCTGCAGGGCGGGCCTGGCTTCTGACGTCACACTTGGATGTGGACTGGGTTGGATGTCCACCACAGGCTGCAGCAAGATGCTTCTCCAAGCTTGGGGGCAGGGAGCACAAGCTCATTTGCATTTAAAGGTACACAGACCAAATCAGTGCATTTTTTTCTCCCACCCAAAAATAGGCAGCTAAAACATGGTATAATAAAAAATCCATGGGGTATTTTGAGCTGAAACTTCACAGACACATTCTGGGGGACACCTGAGACTTATTACATCTTATTACATCTTGTAAAAAGGGGCATAATAGGGCATAACACTTTTACATCCACTGTTGGAAAGCTATTGAAAAACAAAGTCTGAATGTGCAAACATGAAACCAACTTTACCGCAGTGTAAGAAGTACTGTTATGCAGTGTTTCTCAACTGGTGGCATCCTGGCCTGTTCTAGTGTCACAGAAAGCAGAGACACACACAATGCTAAATAATACGCAACCTGCCATATAATGATACACTGTTAAAATATCACAGTTGGCTTATCAACCTTAAAAACGTTGATATATTTAAATCCGCATATTTGTTAACCTTTATAAAGGGCGTTTTCCCCCTAATCTTATTAAATGTATGATTAATTTTAAATTCTTAAATTTGATCAGTAAATTCAATTAGAATTAAAGCTGCAAGCAGCAATGAAAGGGCCCTCGCACCTGGGCTCACCGCCACCTGTTGGCCTCAGGAAAACAGCGAACAGTGGGCGACATGCATGTAAGCGAGTAAATACAGGAGAATTATGGCAAAATCATGTAAAAGTGCCACACTTCCTGCTGTCAACAGGTGGCGCTATAGCTAACTGAATATTGTCATATAGATGTCTTTAGGTCAGGACTCTAATAAAACATGTGAAGTTCGGGGCAGATCGGACATTGTTTGTCTGAGTTACAACAACTTCCTTTTTCATGGCGAAACATCAGAATTTGTCATGCCGCCACAGACACGCCCTTCAGTGAAAACTCTAGATCTTCGCAATTTAACGTCACAAAGGCCTTTAGATTAGACTGACCAAAAATGACATTGATCTGATTAAATCTCCATGAGGAGTTAATCACAGTGTAAAACATGTCATTTCCTGTTGCCTGCAGGTGGCGCTATGACTGTAACTGAATATTGTTATGAAGATGTCTTCAGGCAGGTCTCTAATAAACATGTGAAGTTTGGGGCAGATCCGACATTGTTTGTCTGAATTACAACAACTTCCTGTTTCATGGCAAAAACATCAAACTTTGTCAGGCCGCCACGGACACGCCCTTTGGTGAAAACTCTAGATCTTCGCAATTTAACATCGCAAAGGCCTTTAGATTAGACTGACCAAATATGACATTGATCTGATAAAAGCTCTAGGAGGAGTTCGTTAAAGTACAACGTCTGGAAAATGCAAAAAACGGTGAATTAATTCAAAATATCTGACTTCCTGTTCGGTTTCGGATTTCGCTCCAAGAGAATTTTTTGTAGGTACTGGGCTGATAAATGTGTGTACCGAATTTCAAAACCCTAGTGAAATGTAGCGAGCGGGGCTGTACGTTAGATGGCGCTATCGAGCCATTTTGCCACGCCCAATTCCGAAACCCATAACAGGCGTAAATTTTCACCACGTCTGACGCGTGTGCAAAGTTTCATGAGTTTTCAAGCACGTTTAGGCCCTCTAAAATGCGATTTACTTTGGAGAAGAAGAATAATAAAAAGAAACGGAGCAATTCCAATAGGGTCCTCACACCATCGGTGCTCGGGCCCTAATAATAATTAAAGCTGCAAGCAGCGTTGAGAGGGCCCTCGCACCCGGGCTCACCGCCACCCATTGGCCTCAGGAAAACAGTGAACAGTGGGCGTCATGCATTTAAGTGAGTGAATACAGGAGAATTATGCCAAAGTCATTTCGAAATGCCACACTTCCTGCGGCCAACAGGTGGCGCTTTTACCGTAACTGAATTTTGCCATGTTGATGTCTTCAGGCCAGGACTATCATTGAACACGTGAAGTTTGAAGCAGATCGGACATTGTATGCCTGAGTTACAACAACTTCCTGTTTCTTTCGTGGCATTAATCGCATACATTAGCACTCAGCCAAGTGTTGCATGATTTAACGTGTTTCTAGCATGTCTGGTACTTCGTGGCATGATGAAATGTGAATCTGGTAGTGAATTACAGTATAAAGCATGCCACTTCCTGTTGCCAGCAGGTGGCGCTATGACTAACTGAACATTATCATATAGACGTCTTTAGGCTAGGACTCTTATCACACATGTGAAGTTTGGAGCAGATCGGACATAGTATGCCTGAGTTACAACAGTTTCCTCTTTCATGGCGAAACATCAGACTTTGTCAGTGCCGCCACGGACACGCCCTTCACCGAAAACTCAAGATCTTTGATATTTATCATCGCTAAGGTCTTAAGATAGCCCTAATAAACGGAGCAATTCCAATAGGGTCCTCACACCATCGGTGCTCGGGCCCTAATAATAATAAACGGAGCAATTCCAATAGGGTCCTCACACCATCGGTGCTCGGGCCCTAAATATAGCTGCGAGCAGCGATGACGGGCCAAAGCCCGGTGGCACCGCCACCCCTGTGGCTTCAGGGCAACTGTGCATGGTGGGCAATGGGCATTTAAAACAGTTAAGCATAAAAGGACTGTCAAATTCACTCCACATTTACTGCACTACAAGGTAGCGCTATAGAGCCCCTCCTCCCTGCCCGTTTCTAAGGCTTTGCCCATGTCTACTGGCTAACAATCCTGATGTGTGTGTGGAGTTTCAAACAATTTGAAGCATGCTAAGAGTCTCAAAAGCGTTCAAAACCAATATAAAAGTTTGATGCGTTGCCAAGGCAACTGTGTTTGAGATATCACAATTCTTTTCAAAGGTCTACATCTGACATGTTTTGACATTATTTAAATGAAGTTTGAAGCAAATAGGGTAAACATAAGATGGTGATCTCAAAGCATGCTGAAAGTAACACATTTCCTGCTGCCAGTTGGTGGCGCTATAACTTTGACTCACAATAGTCACATCTATGTGATCAGCCTTGTAGAACGAAGACAGAGCCGATTTCAAAATCAATTAATGTATGCAGAAGTTATAACACTTGTTTCCCTTTTCTTGCTATTAATTCGTTGCCTCGCCACGGCCAAACCATTTGAGATATCCAAAATCCGTTTGCAATTAACAACTTCAATGTATTAGCACCAAGTAAAAAAAGTTTGGTGTAAATTGTATAAACCCTGTTGGAGTAGTAGTATAAATTCAAGCCTGTTTTTTCAAAAAATTAACATTCAAACCAAAAAGCTGACTTCCTGTTGGTTGGAGCTAATGAATGTAAATTAGAAAATTGTCCGGCTTGATGAGAACAATATGTGTACCGAGTTTGGTGACTGTAGGAAAAACTAACCCCCCCACTTTTGTCAAAAGGTGGCGCTACTGAGCCCCTCCACCACGCCCATTTCTATGGCTTTGTCCATGTCTACTGGTTGACAATATTGATGTGTATTGAGTTTCATGCAATTTGAAGGATGTTAAGAGCCTCAAAAACACTCAAGAATATTATTAAAGTTTGATGTGTTGCCATGGCAACAATATTTTAAATATCAAGAATCCTGTCACAGGTCTACATCTGCTGTGTATTGACATTACACTGATGAAGTTTGAAGCAAATCAGGTAAACATAACAGAGTGAACTCAATGCATTTTGAAAGTGACACACTTCTTGCTGCCAGTTGGTGGCGCTATAACTTTGACTCACAATAGTCACATCCATGTGATCAGACTCCTATAACAAACACACCGCTGAAGTTTCATAAACATCAATCAATGTATGCAGAAGTTATAACACACTTCCTGTTTCCCTTTTCTCGCCATAAATTCGTTGCCTCGCCACGGCCAAACCGTTCGAGATATCAAAAATCCGCTGGCAATTTTTCATCATCAATGTCTTGACTTCATGCTGACCGAGTTTGGTGGTGATCGGATTAATCGCCTAGGAGGAGTATATCAAATTCCAGAGCATGTGTTTTTCAAACAACCCGTAATAGCTTACTTCCTGTTGAGGTGACGTATAACTTAGAGTACGAAAGTTGTTTGGCCTGATGATGTCTATATGTGTACTGAGTTTTATACTTATATGTGCAAGCGTGTTTGATATATAGACCGAAATTTCGGACCCTGTTCAAGGGGGCGCTGTCGAGCCCTCCTGCCACGCCCGGGTACCAGCTTCTGTCCGGCTGTAATGGCCGCCGGTTCTGACCCGTGTGCAAAATTTCAAGAGTTTTTGAGCATGTTAAGGGCCCCAAAAAAACCCAAAACCTAAAAAAAAAAAAAAATAATAATAATAATAATAATAATCCTAAAGAAAACAATAGGGCCTTCAGCCCCTTACAGGGCTTTTGAGTTTTTGAGCATGTTAAGGGCCCCAAAAAAAACCAAAACCTAAAAAAAAAAAAAAATAATAATAATAATAATAATAATAATCCTAAAGAAAACAATAGGGCCTTCAGCCCCAGCGTTGAAAGGGCCCTCGCACCCGGGCTTACCGCCACCCGTTAGCCTTAGGAAAACAGTGAACAGTGGGCGACATGCATGTAAGCGAGTTAATACAGGAGAATTATGCCAAAGTCATTTCGAAATGCCACACTTCCTGTGGCCAACAGATGGCGTTTTGATCATCACTGAATATCGCCATATTGATGTCTTCAGGCAAGGACTATCATCGAACATGTGAAGTTTGAAGCAGATCAGACATTGTATGCCTGAGTTACAACAACTTCCTGTTTCTTTCGTGGCGTTAATCGCAAACATTAGCACTCAGCCAAATGTTGCATGATTTAACGTGTTTCTAGCATTTTTGGTACTGCGTTGCATAAAGAAATGTGAATCTGGTAGTGAATTACATCGTGAAGCATGCCGTTTCCTGTTGCCAGCAGGTGGCGCTATGGCTTACTGAATATTGTCATATAGATGTCTTTAGGCCAGGACTCTTATCACACATGTGAAGTTTGGAGCAGATCAGACATAGTATGCCTCAGTAACAACAGCTTCCTCTTTCATGGCGAAACATCAGACTTTGTCACTCCGCCACAGACACGCCCTTCAGCAAAAACTCAAGATCTTTGATATTTATCATCGCTAAGGTCTTAAGATTAGACTGACAACATATGATGTTGATCTGGTTAAATCTCTATGAGGAGTTAATCACAGTGTAAAACATGTCATTTCCTGTTGCCCCAGGTGGCGCTATGACTGTAACTGAATATTGTCATGAAGATGTTTTCAGGTCAGGACTCTAATAAAACATGTGAAGTTTGAGGCAGATCTGACATTGTTTGTCTGAGTTACAACAACTTCCTTTTTCATGGCGAAACATCAGACTTTGTCATGCCGCCACGGACACGCCCTTCAGTGAAAACTCTAGATCTTCGCAATTTAACATCGCAAAGGCCTTTAGATTAGGCTGACCAAAAATGACATTGATCTGATTAAATCTCTAGGAGGAGTTAATCACAGTGTAAAACATGTCATTTCCTGTTGCCTACAGGTGGCGCTATGACTGTAACCGAATATTGTTATGAAGATGTCTTCAGGCCAGGTCTCTAATAAAACATGTGAAGTTTGGGGCAGATCGGACATTGTTTGTCAGAGTTACAACACTTCCTGTTCATGGCGAAAACATCAACTTTGTCAGGCGCCACGGACACGCCCTTCAGTGAAAACTCTAGATCTTCGCAATTTAACGTCACAAAGGCTGTTAGATTAGACTGACCAAATATGACATTGATCTGATAAAAGCTCTAGGAGGAGTTCGTTAAAGTACAACGTCTGGAAAATGCAAAAAACGGTGAATTAATTCAAAATATCCGACTTCCTGTTCGGTTTCGGATTTCACTCCAAGAGACTTTTTTGTAGGTATTGGGCTTATAAATGTGTGTACCGAATTTCAAAACCCTAGTGAAATGTAGCGAGAGGGGCTGTACGTTAGATGGTGCTGTCGAGCCATTTTGCCACGCCCAATTCCGAAACCCATAACAGACGTAAATTTTCACCACTTCTGACGCGTGTGCAAAGTTTCGTGAGTTTTCGAGCACGTTTAGGCCCTCTAAAATGCGATTTACTTTGGAGAAGAATAATAAGAATAAATATAGCTGCGAGCAGCGATGACGGGCCAAAGCCGGTGGCACCACCACCACGGTGGCTTCAGGTCAACTGTGCACGACGGGCAATGGCCATTTAAACGGTTAAACATAAAAGGACTATGTCAATTTCACACCACATTTACTGCAGCGGCCGATGCTGCTATGATGACAAATCACATGCATGAGATCGTTTAAAGGTTTTGTGAAATCACAGGCAAATCGGTGCCTGTTCACGCGAGTGACAATCACGCAGTGAGAGAATCGTCAACGAGTCGCTGACGCCTGTGAGATATTTGGCACGCTAAATATCTGGACCTGTCGGCGATTCCTGCTGTGTGAAAAGTGTTCTGACTGAAAACTACATCGGCAATGACTGACAGCCAATGAGAGAGCAAGATATAGAGCAGCGGGGAGTTATAGACCACAATATCAGCAAGCATAGCTTTGTACACAAACATTACAATTCTATCAAACAGAAACAAAGCACAAACATTTTCTTGATCATCTGCAACAGCAGCACATTGAAAAGTTGTGTATTTACCTCCAACTCTCGATGCAGAACACACAATCCACAGTCTCCCCAACCCTTTCCTCCTCCATATTCTTCTTTTCTTTTTCTTGTTTTCGCTGCAAATCAGCGCACAGGCAATTCGTATTGCAAGCTTCTTGCGGGCTACCATTTTTAATAATAAACCCAGTCTCACGTGAGAACTCTTGCACGCATGATATCACGTTGTTTTCTTGTCACATCTCCCGTGTGTTTGGTTGTGAACATGTTGCGTGCCAGACAGAGTTGTCTGCAATTCTTCCTATTGTAAAGTCATGCAGTGTGAAACCTTCTGTCTCCGATCCATTGTGCAGTTTGAACACAGCAGCGACTGAATGCTGGCCGAGATAGTCATGCAGTGTGAAAAGAACAATGACCCGACTACTTTGAAAATCATGCAGTCTGAAAAAAATAATCCAGCCTTAATGTGAATGTCTGTGGTTGCTGATGTTGTATAATCCTCACTCTTCTCTTCATGTTTTTTTGACCTCCCTAGCTGTTGTTTGTGCACCAGTCTTATGCACCAAAAGCATGCTTTAATTAATTTTAATATGTGTGGTATAAGATAAAAATAAAATGAAAAATTAATAAATAGAGCCAAATCTCAGAACCTGCCAAGACAATTTTTAATGTCAGTCTCAGGTAATAAGGTAAATGTCTAGATTTTCTGCTCACTTATGCAGTTTTATTTTAAACAGAAACTTTTATAATCATGTGAAATTTTACTGAAACAGGGGTTTTAATAAATTTAAATCATGTCAATAAATAATGAATTTAAAAATTTGGTAACACTTTCAATCATTCAAAAGAATCATTCAAAAGAATTTCAAATATAATTCCTTTGAAGTGATGGTGCTTTATGTAACATTATGTAAGTTGACATTTGTGCTGGCTACTGTATACAGGCCACCAGGGCACCATACTGACTTTATCAAAGAATTTGCTGATTTTCTATCAGAGTTAGTACTAGCTGCGGATAAAGTCCTTGTTGTTGGTGATTTTAATATCCATGTAGATAATAACAAAGACGCATTTGGATTGGCATTTGCAGACATTTTAAACTCTATTGGAGTTAGACAACACGTGTCAGGACCCACTCATTGTCGTAATCATACCCTAGATCTAATACTGTCGCATGGAATTGATATTGATGCTGTTGAAATTCTACAGCAGAGCGATGATATCAGATCATTATTTAGTCTCGTGTATAATACAATTAGCCAAGGCTACAAAACCCCACCAGCCATAAATATGTAGAACCATCACGTCTACCACTAAAGATTGCTTTATAAATAATCTCCCCGAGCAGTTTCATCGCCTTAGTATACCTGACAACTTAGAAGAACTCGATGCTGCAACAGAAACTATTGGCTCTCTCTTTTCCAGCACATTAGATGCAGTCGCTCCTTTATGTCTAAAGAAGATTAAGGAAACTAATCCAACGCCGTGGTATGATGAGCACACTCGGGCTCTAAAACGAGCTGTGAGAAAAGCTGAACGTAGTTGGAAGAAAACAAAACTAGAAGTTTTCGCCTTTCGTGGAAAGAAAAATGATTGAGTACAGAACGGCTATAAGAAATGCTAGATCTACTTATTTTCAAATCTCTTAATAGAAAACAAACATAATCCTAGGTATTTATTGACACAGTGGCTAAATTAACTAGAAACAGAGATTCAACTGCTGACGTTTCCATAGAGCACAGCAGTAATGACTTTATGAACTTCTTTACTTGCAAGATTGATAATATTAGAGAGAAATTATAAACATGCAACCGTCTACAGTTTCGCTTCAGACAGTGCACGTAGTGTCCCTGAGGTAAAACTAGAATCATTCGCCGCTATAGGAGAGGAAGAATTATCTAAACTTATCAAATCATCATCAACAACGACATGTATGTTAGACCCAATTCCGACTAAACTACTGAAAGAAATGCTTCCAGAGGTCGTAGGTCCACTTCTTGATATAATTAATTCATCTCTAACACTAGGATACGTGCCAAAAACCTTTAAGCAGGCTATTATTAAACTCTTATTAAAAACCTCAACTAGATCCGAGAGATTTAGTAAATTACAGGCCAATCTCGAATCTACCTTTTCTGTCAAAGATACTAGAAAAGGCAGTTTCAACACAACTGTGCTCCTTTTTAGAAAGAAATGGAATCTGTGAGGATTTCCAGTCAGGATTTAGACCATACCATAGTACTGAGACTGCTCTCGTTAGAGTTACAAACGATCTACTCTTATCATCCGATCGTGGCTGTATTTCTCTATTAGTTATTAGATCTCAGTGCTGCTTTTGACACTATCGATCACAACATTCTTTTAAAAAGACTTGAAAACTATATTGGCATTAGTGGAACGCTTTGGCATGGTTCAAATCGTACTTATCTGACCGTTATCAGTCTGTAGTAGTAAATGAAGAGATGTCGTATCGATCACAGGTTCAATATGGAGTACCACAAGGCTCAGTACTAGGACCGTTGCTTTTCACTCTGTACATGCTGCCCTTAGGACAGATAATTAGGAAGCATGGTGTTAGTTTTCACTGCTACGCTGACGATACTCAGCTCTATATTTCCTCGCGCCCTGACGAAACCTACAAATTCACAAAACTAACAGAATGCATAGCTGACATTAAAAACTGGATGACAAGAAATTTCTTATTATTAAATTCAGAAAAAACTGATATCCTAATCTTTGGACCAAAAACTTCCTCACGAAAAACCTTGAATACTCTCTAACACTTGACGGGTGCTCATTAAACCTTCGTCCTCAGTTAGGAACCTGGGTGTGCTCTTTGATACCAATCTTTCATTTGAAAGTCATGTTTCTAGTATCTGTAAAACCGCATTCTTCCATCTAAAAAATATCTAATTACGACATATGCTCTCAATGACAAATGCGGAACAGTTGGTTCATGCATTCATGACCTCAAGACAGATATTGTAACGCTCTACTGGGTGGTTGTGCTGCTTTTAAACAGACTACAGTTGGTCCAAAATGCGGCAGCTAGAGTTCTTACTAACCAGAAAGTATGACCATATCCCAGTTCTGTCAACATTACATTGGCTCCCTATTAAACATCGTATAGATTTTAAAATCTTGCTACTTACTTATAAAGCTTTAAATGGTTTAGCTCCCCAGTACCTAAGCGAGCTCTTAATGCATTATAGTCCTTCACGTTTATTGCGATCTCAGAACTCAGGCCAGTTGATAATACCCAGAATATCAAAAATCGAATCGGCTCTTTCATTTTAGCACCCCCTCGGAACAATCTTCCTAGCATTGTTCGGGAAGCAGACACACTCTGTCAGTTTAAATCTAGACTAAAAACACATCTCTTTGCTCTTGCATACACATAACACATTATCAATACACTAACATTTTTCAAATCCGTTAAAGGATTGTTACGCTGCAATACTTAGGTCGGCCGGAACCGAGAACATTCCTATAACACTAGATATACCTGTACATCAAATAAGAATGGCATCTACGCTAATATCTGTCTCTCTGCTTATCCTGAGGTTTGCCGGTGCTGGATCCAGGCCGTATCCAGATCAGATGGAGAACCTGTGTCTGGACCTGCCTACAATGTAGCCCAGGAGACAATGGGCCTACAGATCCAGTTTTGGCTGCATCTATAATTCTGATTTTAATCCCCGTATCCGCTTACATATATTTATATATAATCTATTTTTAATCTCTATAATAAAATGTATAATTCAGATTTTGATCTCCATATCCATTTACATATATTATATTATCTTCCAAGGGTTTTTTTCCCTCCTAGGACTTTTTTCCCAGTGTTAGCACGCTGGGTTTTTCTCCTAGGGGGTTTTTTCCACCCCTGGGAGTCAGCCGACATTGGCTTATGTACCACCATCTTGTATATGTTACATATACCACGCTTGTTTGTACAGCTTATTTTTAACCACTTCCCTTTTTTCTGTGCTTCTAATATGTAAAGCTGCTTTGAAACAATTACCAATTGTAAAAGCGCTATATAAATAAATTTGACTTGACTTGACTTGACTTTATAATAACTGCACACTGTGAAGCATTAGTTAAGTATTAGTAAATAGTCAATTCATCATTTATAAGCATTGATAGACATTAGTAAGCATTTAGAATACAGCTATAAATGCTTTGTTCTTGATTTATAATCATATCTTTAATGTGTTTAATAATTGTGTTTTCATACTTTATTAATGATCAATTTTTCATTTCTAAAATTAAGTATTACATTATTTACAAACCAGTCCTCACACTTCTCTTCATGTGTTTTTTGACCTCCCTGAGCTGTTATTTGTGCACCAATCTTATGCACCAAAAGCATGTTTCATTTAATTTCAATATATGTGGTATACAATGAAAAAAATAAAAAATAAATAAATGTAACCAAATCACAGAACCTGCAAAGACTATTTTAATGTCAGTCTCAGGAAATAGTAAGCTACATGTCTAGATTTTCCTGCTCACTTATGCAAGTTTATTTTAAAGCCACTTTTATAATCATGTGAAATTTTATTTTAATAAATTTGAATTATATCAATAAATAATGAATTAAAAAATAATTTTAGAAAATTATTTAGAAAACTATTCCTGTACAATAGTGTTATAGTTCAATTTCAAATGAGTGTGAATTTATCATTTGCAGTGTGTTCTTATGTTTTAATTAACCTAATTATAAAACTAATAATGTAATACTATGTTGTCAGTGGCCTACAAATGCACTGGCTTGATTAGCTGCTTCAGGTGTGTTTGAGTCTGAGAATAAAATAAGTCTGCAAAACTCTTTCTCTCTCTCTCTCTCTCTCTCTCTCTCATTCAAACACACACACATTGGTGTGAGGTGTCAGGGGGAGAGGAGGGGGGAATGTGAGTTGCACATAGAGAGAGTGCCTATGCCTATGTGTGTGCGTGAAAAATCCACATTCAAACAAAAATATCTGACTTCTTGTTGGTCTGAGCTAATGACTGTAAATTAGAAAGTTATCCGTCTTGATGAGATCGATATGTATGCCGAGTTTTGTGACTGTAGGTTAAACTAACCCCCCGACTTTTGTCAAAAGGTGGCGCTATATAGGCCCTGCTCTCTGCCCGTTTCTAAGGCTTTGCCCATGTCTACTGTATGACAATATTGATGTGTGTGTCGAGTTTCATCCAAATTGAAGCATGTTAAGAGCCTCAAAAAATCCCAAGAATATTATGAAAGTTTGACGTGTTGCCATGGCAACAATATTTAAGATATGACAAATGCAGTAACAGGTCTACATCTGCCATGTTTTGACATTATTGTGATGAAGTTTGAAGCAAATTGGGTGAAAATAAGAGGGTGATCTCAAAGCATTTTGAAAGTGACACACTTCCTGCTGCCAGTTGGTGGCGCTATAAGTTTGATTCACAATAGTCACATCCATGTGATCAGACTCCTATAACGAACACACCGCTGAAGTTTCATAAACATCAATTAATGTATGCAGACGTTATAACACATTTCCTGTTTCCCTTTTCTCGCCATAAATTCGTTGCTTCGCCACGGCCAAAACCGTTCGAGATATATCAAAAATCCGTTGGCAATTTTTCATCATCAATGTCTTGACTTCATGCTGACCAAGTTTGGTGGTGATCGGAATAATCTCCTAGGAGGAGTATATCAAATTCCAGAGCATGCGTTTTTCAAACAACCCGTAATAACTGACTTCCTGTTGAGGTGGCGTTTAACTTAGAGTACGAAAGTTGTTTGGCC
>JAOTNS010001462.1:0-40890 GCA_028476615.1 Culter alburnus
TCCTCCTGGGCGCTGGCTCGTGGCGCCCTCGTAACAGACATTTGTAAAGCTGTGGGCTGGCGACACCAACACGTTCGCTAGATACTATAGCCTTCGTGTCGAGCCGGTCTCCTCCCGTGTTCTCGCCTCAGGTCAGAGGCACGGGAGAGGTCGGCTTGCTGCGCATACATGCGCCCTTTTGCTCCAGGAGTCCCTACGGGCAGACCCTGTTGAGTCCTCGATTCCCTTCGGCAGCTGACGTGGCGGAGCGTCTGGCACCAGGCTATACTCCGTTGCATCCTTGAGAACCGGATAAGGCTGGGTTCCATATGTGTGACCCTACGGGGATCCCATTGGTGGTTCCCGGTTGCTCCTAAACGAAGCCCGTGTCTTTCCCTCTGGGAGAAACCCATCTCTCATCGAGTTGGCGTAACCCCAGTTCTTCCATATGTAGTACAACCTACAAGGTTAGTCTATATGTACTCCTCCCCATAACTCCTTCGGGGAAGGATGTGGCTTCCACAGCGTTCCTTTCCCAACGGAAGGCTACGCTTTCCCAGCGTTATCCAATAGTCTCACCGAATGGGTTTTGGGGAACACCAGTGATCGACCCTGTGTTAGCCCTGTCCCACCGTCCTCAGGCAAGGGGGTTCAGGTGGGCTTACAACAGAGCGCTCCTGTGGCACTTTGGTAGGATTCCTATTTGTCGTCTGTCCGACGTACTTCGAACGTGACCGACTGAATGGGAACGTCTCGGTTACAAAGGTAACCCTCATTCCCTGAAGGAGGGAACGAAGACGTACGTCCCGTCGCCACAGTCGTTGTCCTGCTGATGCTGCCGCCTGCTCGGTTCGGCTCCTCAGCGAAAACCTGAAGATGCAACGCACCTGCTGCTCATTATATACACATGCTGCGAGGCGAGCAGCTGATGCATATGATTGCATGCCAATGTGCATTGGCTCGTTTTAGTTACACTCGAAGTAGATTGGCCTCTCTAGCGAGATTCCTATTCGTCGGTCTGTCCGACGTATGTCTCCGTTCCCTCCTTCAGGGAACGAGGGTTACCTTTGAAACCGAGACGTTTTCCTCGGCTGGGATCGGGTAGAGCTCTTTGAAGCTGCACTGAAACTGACATTTGGACCTTCAACCCGTTGAACTCCAGTGAAGTTCACTATATGGAGAAAAATCCTGGAATGTTTTCCTCAAACCTTCATTTCGCACAATGCTCCTCCCTCTCTTGCTTCTTGGACAGACTGAAGAGACCCCCTGCAAGGCGGCCTCTTCAAAGTCAAAGTCAAAGTTTATTTATAAAGCACTTTTTTAAAACAGCAAGTGTTTATCAAAGCGCTGTACACACATAAAATAAAAAATATCAAAGATATAAAACAATCAACATCACGAAAGAAGACACTAAGACACAATAAAAACAATAATAGAACGCAGCTCTCACATAGCGTCAAATGCCAGAGTATAAAAATAAGTTTTTAGGCCAAGGCCTGTAGTCCTAAGGCCCATTCCCAATTCTATTTTATACCCCTTAACGCTTTCCCTTGCCCCTTGAAAAAGAGTGGTAAGGTGTAGGGATGAAAATATTCTCCTATGAAATGGGACACCACTACTACACGTCATCACACCTAGTTTCTTTTATTAGTGTCCTGTAACATTTAACCAGTATGAACAGCAATGAAGTGCGCATATCAACAGAAATCAGGCACGAGCACGTTTGACAGACACTCACTCCCTACATTTTGTGCTGTATTTTGGACGGCGCTCGGTTTTAGTTCAAAAAACGTATGAGCCTTCAAGTTTCCCAAGACTGGTGAAGCCGCTTTTCCATTGGGCCAAGCTGTTTGTTTAAAGGTGCCCTAGATTCAAAAATTGAATTTACCTCGGCATAGTTAAATAACAAGAGTTCAGTACATGGAACAAGACATACAGTGAGTCTCAAACCCCATTGTTCCTCCTCTTTTAAAATTCATTTGTTTAAACGACCTCTGAAGAACAGGCGAATCTGAACATAACACAGACTGTTACGTAACAGTCGGGGTGTAGCCCCAATATTGCATAATGCCAGCCCATGTTCCCAACATTATGAAAGGGATTACACAAGGTAGCCAGTTAACGTCTGGAGCTGCACACAGCCAATCATCAGACTAGGTAAGCAAGAACAACAGCGAAAAATGGCAGATGAGCAATAAACTGACATAATCCATGATACATGATATTTTTACTGAATTTGTAAATTGTCTTTCTAAATGTTTCGTTAGAATGTTGCTAATGTACTGTTAAATGAGGTTAAGTTACCATCGTTTCTTACTGTATTCACGGAGACAAGAGCCGTCGCTATTTTCATTTTTTTAAACACTGCAGTCTGTATAATGCATAAACACACTTCATTCTTTATAATTCTCTCAACAGTGTAGCATTAGCCGTTAGCCACAGAGGACAAGCCTCAAATTCACTCAGAATAAAACTTTTATAACTTTTATAACTTATAATTCAAAGCATGCATACAGCATGCATGACGAACATCTTGTAAAGATCCATTTGAGGGTTATATTAGCTGTGTGAACTTTGTAAATGCACTGTAATATAGTCAACAGCTCGTGTGGCAGGGAGCACGCGATTTAAGGGGGCGGCGCCGAGTGTAAATCAGTGCATTGTTAATGATGCCCCAAAATAGGCAGGTAAAAAAATTAATTTAAAAAAATCTATGGGGTATTTTGAGCTGAAACTTCACAGACACATTCAAGAGACACTTAGACTTATATTACATCTTGTGAAAAAGCATTCTTGGGCACCTTTAACCGTTGCATTTCGTGCCGAGCCTGCCGGTATGGATTTGGTTTCGTTTTCTACTTCAGCTAGTGCTGCAATAACAGAGCTCTTTGCAATGTAATACTAACGCGTCAGTTGTTGCGTTGGTAACGCAAGAGTTTACAGACGGTACGAGATGCAAATAGTAACTGTGCTATGAAGGATGACCAGATATTTCTTTTAACTGTATCACTCATTTGTGTTCACATCATTCAAACAGTGCATTTAGCAAGCTACAGAGAAACTGGCAGCCAGGTAACACATAAATGATCGATCCTGAGTGGAAATATCACTACAATGATCACTACACACATTCTAGCAGCATGGTATTCAGTGTATGCAGGGAAATTTCTCATACCCCTTCGTTCGAAGTGTGGTCCCGAAACATCTTCGTTTGAAGGGTTATCTGGTCCGTCCCCTTACCCCTACAACTCCAGCCAAAAGAGAATCGAGACACCCCTACCCTTACAAGTGAACGCTTAAGAAGAAGGGGTAGGGGAAAGAGGAAGGGGTAGAAATGGGATTGGGCCTAACCTGCACCCCAGCCATGTGCTCATCTAGAAGAGTGAAAGAACTCTTTCCTACTAAAAGTTAAACTAACCACGCAAGTTTGTCATCGTTCCTTCATTCAACGCAGAAGACACTGATTGCAAGTTCAGCACCATCGAACTGAACTCTTAGGACTTCCTACGGCAACAGTGTATCCGGATGATCTTCAAAAGGCTGAGGCCTAATACAAGTATCGTACAATATACTAAATTACTACTAGTTAGTTAAAGTTGTGAACCTCCTTTGTTACCAAGGGAGCTTTGTAATGAATGCTGATGATCCTTTCCTGTTTTTTTTTTGGCTTCTCCATAGCTCCATTTTCTGTCCCACTGCCGGTTCAACTCTATCATTGCTCATTTTACCTATGTACTGTATGTGTGACCTGTGTATGTACAGTGGGTACGGAAAGTATTCAGACCCCCTTAAATTTTTCACTCTTTGTTATATTGCAGCCATTTGCTAAAATCATTTAAGTTCATTTTTTTCCTCATTAATGTACACACAGCACCCCATATTGACAGAAAAACACAGAATTGTTGACATTTTTGCAGATTATTAAAAAAATAAAAACTGAAATATCACATGGTCCTTAGTATTCAGACCCTTTGCTCAGTATTTAGTAGAAGCACCCTTTTGATCTAATACAGCCATGAGTCTTTTGGGAAAGATGCAACAAGTTTTTCACACAGTGGACAGCCATTTTTAGGTCTCTCCAGACATGCTCAATTGGGTTTAAGTCAGGGCTCTGGCTGGGCCATTCAAGAACAGTCACAGAGTTGTTGTGAAGCCACTCCTTCATTATTTTAGCTGTGTGCTTAGGGTCATTGTCTTGTTGGAAGGTAAACCTTCGGCCCAGTCTGACGTCCTGAGCACTCTGGAGAAGGTTTTCGTCCAGGATATCCCTGTACTTGGCCGCATTCATCTTTCCCTCGATTGCAACCAGTCGTCCTGTCCCTGCAGCTGAAAAACACCCCCACAGCATGATGCTGCCACCACCATGCTTCACTGTTGGGACTGTATTGGACAGGTGATGAGCAGTGCCTGGTTTTCTCCACACATACCGCTTAGAATTGAGGCCAAAAAGATCTATCTTGGTCTCATCAGACCAGACAATCTTATTTCTCACTTTTTTAGCAAACTCCATGTGGCTTTCATGTGTCTTGCACTGAGGAGAGGCTTCCGTCGGGCACTCTACCATAAAGCCCAGACTGGTGGAGGGCTGCAGTGATGGTTGACTTTCTACAACTTTCTCCCATCTCCCAACTGCATCTCTGGAGCTCAGCCACAGTGATCTTTGGGTTCTTCTTTACCTCTCTCACCAAGGCTCTTCCTCGATAGCTCGGTTTGCATTTACTTGACCACACGGCTCTAGGAAGGGTAATGGTCGTCCCAAACATCTTCCATTTAAGGATTATGGAGGCCACTGTGCTCTTAGGAACCTTAAGTGCAGCAGAATTTTTTTTTGTAACCTTGGCCAGATCGTGCCTTGCCACAATTCTGTCTCTGAGGTCTTCAGGCAGTTCCTTTGACCTCATGATTCTCATTTGCTCTGACATGCACTGTGAGCTGTAAGGTCTTATATAGACAGGTGTGTGGCTTTCCTAATCAAGTCCAATCAGTATAATCAAACACAGCTGGACTCAAATGAAGGTGTATAACCATCTCAAGGATGATCAGAAGAAATGGACAGCACCTGAGTTAAATATATGAGTGTCACAGCAAAGGGTCTGAATACTTAGGACCATGTGATATTTCAGTTTCTTTTTAAATAAATCTGCAAAAATGTCAACAATTCTATGTTTTTCTGTCAATATGGGGTGCTGTGTGTACATTAATGAGGGAAAAAAATGAACTTAAATGATTTTAGCAAATGGCTGCAATATAACAAAGAGTGAAAAATGTAAGGGGGTCTGAATACTTTCCGTACCCACTGTATGTGTTCATTAGTTTAGTTATGTGTTCCTGATTTAGTTAATAAAATTTTTGCACAATACATATTTGGTTCTGACTGTTACAGGTAGCTGGTGTAGAGATGAGGCAGATACGGATTTCCACAAATATAGATACTACTTTAATAAACACAGGGCAGGAACACCAAACATACACTTTAACAAAACAGAGAACGGACGAGGAGTGAATGGAGTGAGTGCAATATAAAGGGAGTGCTGATAATAGAGTCCAGGTGCAGGTGATCCGTGAAGATGGGGAGATGACGAGGGAAGTGAGTGCAGGTGAAGAAACAGGAGGATCATGGGAATTGTAGTCCAGGGAGACAGGGGATCTGTGACATTACCCCCCCCCCCCTCCCGGTAGGCGCGTCCTCGCGCCGTAGATGGAACAACCGTGCGCGGGGTGGGCGCCCTGGAGACCTCATGCCGGTGCAGGGGGAGGAGCAGACTGGAGTGGAGGTCTCCAGGGCGGGTCCAAGAACCATGGCGGGTCAGGGGCCGAGGGCAACCATGGCGGGTCAGGGACCGAGGGCAACCATGGCGGGTCAGGGACCGATGGCAACCATGGCGGGTCAGGGACCGATGGCAACCATGGCGGGTCAGGTGCAGCGGGCTGCCATGGAGGGTCAGGTGCAGCGGGCTGCCATGGAGGGTCAGGTGCCGTGGACGGCCATGGCGGGTCAGGGGTTGAAGGCGGCCATGGCAGGTCAGGTGCAGCCGGCTGCCATGGTGGGTCAGGTGCCGTAGCCGAATTGCAGACAAGCCCAGGTGGAGGTGAGGATCCGGCGGGACATGGCGATGCTGCAGGCTCTGCCGACTGAGGCGCAGGCGGGGCTCCAGAAGGCCGCAGAGGAGCCAGAGCGACAGACGACCAAAGGGGAGCAGGAGGGAGTGAGGAAGCCAACGGAGCGTGAGGGACGAAGGGACGAGGTGAAACCCGAGGAGTGCAGTCCTGATGTGAGGGCAGGTCGACGAACGACCGATGCGGAACCGGGGGAAGGACGGAGCCTGGCGGAACTGGTGGACTGATGGGCCACGGTGGAGATGAGGGAGGTTGGAGCCAAGGGGGAGCAGATGGACCAACGGGCCGAGGTGGAGTCCTGGGTGAGATGGCTTGAGGTGGAGGTGCAGTGTGGTATTGACCAGCTGAGAACTCGTAAAGAGTTAATAAAATGTGTAAAGGAGTCAAAACAGCAGCAGGAATCCCTTCGTCACACACAGATGAAGATCTGCTGTGAGGAGAGCAGTTCATACGCCTGTACTGAACTGTGATGGGCAACACTGTGACTATGACGAGAAAAAACAGGTATGCATGAGCATTCTGTCCTTTTTAGGGTCTCATATTCCTGCTTTTGTTCGTTTACATGTCTTTGGTCCGTGTGCATTCATATTTCAGTCGAACTGCAGCTGAGTTCGTTTGGAAGTGGACCCATCTTTTTCATGAGTCTCTGTCTGCTTGTTTGTTGCGCACCAGAGTTCAGATGACAGCATTCACACGTTCAAATGAACCGCACTAATGCCGTTTTTACACTGGATGGTACGACTAGGTACGGCTCACTTAAATAGTACCACCTCAGTTGACGTTCCAAGCCAGCTGTACCGATACAAAAATGTGATGTGTAAACACTGCAGATCACTGATTGGTCAGAGAAGAATATCAGCATCCACAGAGACTGGCAGAGACACTTCCAGCGTCATTGGATTTACAACTCGAGACAGCAAACTAGATTTAATTAGTCAGATAAATATGATATCATGAGTGAAATATTCATGAAAATGTGAGAAAAGTAAATGCCACAATGTCTCTTTATTCTCTTATTTATTTTTGTAGGATGAAGAGATACAGATCAAGGATCAGTAACAAGATACACTTTATTATTTATTATTTAACATTCTAGATTTACTACTTTAAAGGTGATACAGAGGATTTTTTCGTCGACTGAGAAACCAAAGACTGTTAGTGAGTTTTTGAAATGAGCGCATGCGTAAGAACAGCCCCCCTCCTTCACAGCTCATTTCGAGGGAACGCCTCCCAAAACTTGTGCACGAGTATTGGAACACGAGTGTTTACCACCGGCATTCGCTGTGTCGTGTTAAGGGGGTCGCACACCGGACACGAAGCTCAGCGCCGCGACACGTCTTTAAAATTTGAACGCATTGTTTTCTATGAATGTACGCACACCGGCGGCGACATTCGGCGCCTGTCTGCGGCGCCCAGCTATGACTCAGAAAACAATAGAAAACAATGCGTTCGAATTTTAAAGACGTGTCGCGGCGCTGAGCTTCGCGTCCGGTGTGCGACCCCCTTTAGTGGACTCATTATGTCAGACTCACCGCAGGTAACTCATAGGGCCCTATTTTAACGATCTAAACGCAAAGTGTAAAGCGCACGGCGCAGGTGCACTCAGGGCGTGTCCAAATCCACTTTTGCTATTTTAACGACGGAAAAACGGTCCGTGCGCCAGGGCGCATTTTTGAAATGGGTTGTCCCTATTCTCTTAATGAGTAATGGGCGTAACGTTCAATAAACCAATCAGAGTGTCATCTCCCATTCCCTTTAAGAGCGAGATGCACTCACGCCATGGCGGATTGCTATTTACAGTACATGGCGGAATTTGTTGGCGATGAGTCAGTTAATATATATATATATATATATATGTGTATTGGCACGATTGTTCAATTAATTAGCCAATTTCGTTCATCATTATAAGTAGTAATAGGCTGAATTCAAAATAGGTAGCCTAATTCTAATACACGCAATGACTATTCATCATTCATTACATTTTTTTATTTATGTAGCCTACACAATAATATTGTTTTACACTGTAATCCTTTTGTTTTTAATATTTGGCATGTTTGTGTGATGCGCATCCCTGTGTGTAATAAGCAAAGTCAACGCGCACTGTGGACGCGCTCAGAGGCGCAGTTTCTACCAACGTGCTCTAACAAAAAAAATATTGCGTCATTGACTTTAGACTTTAGACCAGGTTTGAGTCGGTCTATGGCGCAGTCTATTTTCAGCTCCTTAAAATAGCAATGCGCCGGCAATGCGCCTGAACACACCTCTTTTTTAGACCAGCACGCCCATGGGCGCACTAACTGGCGCAAATGCATTACTAATTTAAGGACGTGACGCTGAACGGGAAAACGCGAACGGCGCCGGACGCAAACTAGCAAACACACTTGCGCTGCGCCTTGCGTCGCATTGTGCCGGGTGTATTATAGGGCCCTTAATCTGCAGTTGATACTCCTGTCCCCTGACAAAAACATTGCATGCGGCGCCTGTGGAGTGTGGAAAGTTACTGGAGCGCGCACGTCTCTCACAAGGAACGTCATTGCAGTGATTGACAAGCCAGAGGGCTAATGATGTTTGATGTTTTTAAGGCCCTACCTCGTGCACAGATGATGTATTATTTCCTTTCAGTGCACCTAATAAATAGTCTTTTATCAATTAGTAAAGACAGTTTCAAGTAATATTGGAAAAATTTATAAAACAAAACATCCTCTTTAGCACCTTTAACAAAACACTTTTGAGTCACATGTGATATTCATGGGTCCTGTCTGTCTCAGTGCTGAAACTCTTTATACAAACTTACATGTATAGACAGCTCAGAATTTATGATTATAGTCTATTATATTGACTTCTGAACACTCTGGTCGTATTGAGGCAGCAGACAGTTCAAAAACGATAATGAGGTGACATCAAGGCAAACAGAAAATTCTGGGGCGACCTCCTCGGTCGTATCACAGAAGACAGGAAATTCAGGGGTGACCTTGGGGTTTTGAGACAAACACATGAACTGGATCGGGCTCAGGAGCGGACTCATGGGTTGGAGTAGGCTCCTTGACTAGAGTGGGCTGAGGACTAGACTCATGGACTGGAGCAAGCTCTGGAGTGGACCCATTGGCTGGAGCGGGCTTTGAAGCAGCCAGAGAGACAGCGGTTGCTGTCATAGACCACGTCTTTCGTATTCATGGCCTCCCGACAGATGTGGTCTCTGACAGGGGACCCCAGTTTGTATTCAAATGGACAGAATTTTGCCGTTTATTGGGGGCGCGAGGGTTAGCCTTTCTTTGGGGTTCCATCTCCAGAGTAACGGTCAAACGAAGAGGGCCAACCAAGGTTTGGAACGGGTGTTATGGTGTATAACAGACACAAGTCTGTTATGGTTTTCTACTTCGCACCAAAAGGGGGCACTAGTATACTCAAGTATGAGGTTTAAATCAAGTCAAGATGTCCTGATTGAGAAACTTTTGGTTTCCTGCTCAATTGAAGTAAGACATTATTTTGTTTTATCTGTGCAGGGTAATTCCAGCAATGTGTTTGCTGATGTTATTTTATGTGTTTTAATAGCTTTTGCGTTTGTGTTTGCGATCATGCCATTTTTCTAATGTTAGTTCATCTGTGTTTATAGAAGGACTTCTTGAACATTTTATGTGAATTATGGTGTAATTCACTGGAAGCAGAAATCAAGTGAATTTCTGTTCTATCCTGAACTTTGTTGGCATCGCTTGTGGACACAAGGATTAAGATCAACTTCTTTCTATGTGATTTTTTTTGATAGATTATTGGGGGATTCTTTTTCTTCTTGGATGTTTCTACATGCACCGATTTTTGCTTTACCTCAACTACAAGGGACAATTTCTTTCATCAACGGACAATCTTTAACAAATTGTCTTGCAGTCATCATATTCCCAAAATATCTGAATTAATTTTTCATATATATTTGATTCAAAGATTTTTTTTATTTATTTTTTCGTTTGTTTGTTTGTTAGGATGTTTTTTGTGCTATACTTTCATATGCTATACAGTATAAACTATTCATGGTGCTTAATTACTTGGTTTCAAACTGTCTAATTTATGTGGTTAGTTATTGAGTCTACCCAAATTTCAGATTTATAACAGCCTCTTACCCAGGGGTGCATTTCCTGAAAGCATCGTTGGTGAACCATGCTCGTAAGTCCCATTGAACTCTATTGGTAATGACGGAACTTGCGACCATAGTTCGCTTCGGGAAACGCGCCCCAGAGTAGTTGGAGTTTTGTTATAGGTGTTTGGTGTCACAGAATCCATCCTCTTGGAGCCAACATATCTCTTTTGTTGAGTACGCACACAACTTGTTACCAGTGTCGTCCACGGGCCTGTCACCGTTTGAGTGTAGTTTAGGTTACCAGCCACAAAGTTTTCGAATCTGGAATCCGAGGTTTCGGTTCCCTGTGCCCACGCCCTTGTCCAGAGTTACCAACGCACCTGGAGTAAGGCCAGACAGGCTCTCCTCCGGGTGGGCTTGGGCACCAAAGCCCAGGCCGATTGCCACCGGTCGAAGCCTCCTGTCTACATCGTTGGTCAAAAAGTGTGGCTTTCATCTTATGATATTCCTCTCCTCTCTGTTTGTAAGAATCTTGCTCGTAAATTCATTGGCCCCTTTACTGTCACCAAGATCCTTAGTCCAGTGACAGTCCGCCTCAAACTCCCTCCGGCATACAGGAGAATCTATCCGGTCTTCCATGTGTCTAAATTAAAACCCGTTTTTCACTCAGTCATTAACCCGCCTGCTCCGGCTCCTCCACCGCCGTGAATCATAGATGCGGAGTCCGTCTAATCGGTCAGTCGTATTCTGGACTCTAGGTGGAGGGGACACAGATTACAGTATTAGGTATTTTATGGATTGGAGGAGAGGAGTTGGGTTCCTGTGAGAGACATATTGGATCATTCCCTTATTGATGATTACAATCGGCAGGTAAGTCCCTCTGGGAACGCCAGGAGGAGCTCTTAGAGGGTGGGTTAATGTCACGGTTCACAGATTCGCCTGTTGTGCTGTCACTGTCAGTCTGTCTATCAGCGTTGCCGTAGTGACTAACTGTGGTGATGAGCTGGCTGATTAGTTCACAGGTGCGGCACGTTATTTGTCCCTATATGTAGTCTCGTGTTTGCTGTGTTCATTGTCAGATTGTTCTGGTGTTCACGTCTGATCTTTCATCTGACAGCAGATTCCAGCCCATTGCAGTCTCTTTGCCACTCCAGCAGGTGATCATGACATAATGTGGTAAATGTGGTGCCCTGATGATAAATAAAACATTGCAACTTGACACCATGATCACAAAAAATAAATAAAAATAATAAAACCAATTGTGAAATCTTGGTGGGACTGATAAATATGATATCATGAGTACTTCAAATTAAGCATTATTAGGGAAAAATTAATTATAATATGAGGAAAAGAAAATGCCACAATATCTCTTTATTCTCTTATTTATTTTTGTAGGATGAAGAGATACAGATCAAGGATCAGTAACAAGATACACTTAAAAAGGTATTTCTGTCAGGACCACTATCATCAAATATGATTGATAATTGCATAGTGTTTGTATTGGCGGTATGATTCTGTTCTGGGCAAGAACTCCCTGTGCATCCATGCAGCCTAGCATGGATAAGAGCAGGGAGAACAGCAATAATAATAATAATAATCATAACAGAACCAACATATGCAGATATCATTAATGTCAATAATTTAACATGCACACATATTTCAAGAATTAGTTTGATTCAGGAGAATCATAAGGCCAGTCCTGACTGACGAGAGGAGGAGCTGGGGATGGAGGAGGGTAATTAACTCCTGAGAAATGTGATAGCTGCTGCTAATACTGAGGAGCTTATATATGGATGCTGTGATAGGCATCGTATTCCTATAGGTACTGAAAGGAGTACCTATAGGTACATGACATGAGTCACCTGGAGTCAGCTGATGTGAGCTTGATGACGTGACCTGCCAGAACTGACGATAATGCTGGATCATTTAACATTCTAGATTTACTACTTTAACAAAACACTTTTGAGTCACATGTGATATTCATGGGTCCTGTCTGTCTCAGTGCTGAAACTCTTTATGCAAACTTACATGTATAGACAGATCAGAGTATAGTGTATTAAACTGACTTTATACAGTAATCTACTGCAAATTTCAAACACACATTAGTCCTCATTAATACAGGTTCATATGTTAATGATTCTTCATGATTTTCATCCTAAATCATACTCTGAAGGTTCAAAATTATTGGAATCACATTCTGCAAACATCATCTTCTCTTAAGGGAAACAGTAGATAACCACTGAAAGAGTTGTGGTTATTATAGCTATCTGATATCCTCGTGCCAGACCCAAGTCTCACATAGACAACATCTCCAACCTCCAGGATCAACACAACTCCATTTGAGGAGTTTAACACACCCTGAGTCTGATAACCATGAGCTATAACCACATGTTTTCCATTCTTAGAAATGAAGACACTTGCTGCAGTTGGGCCATTACCAGTTGCAGAGATTCTGAACATGTACGCTCCTTTCAGTGGGGCTGTGAAAACACCTAAATCAAATAACAAGAGACACAGAATCAGCTGTTTCCTGTATGATTTCTTAATGGACTACTTGCACAACTACTTCCTCGTTCTCCCTATCACAGTTCAGGAGTTTCTGGTAACAGTGTTCAGCGCACCTACATACATGAGAACGCAGATTATTACTGTTTTATGTCTGTCAGTTGATTAAAACAATTAATCATGTTCTCTGAGTTAACACGAATTATCTTGAACCTGCTGAAATGTTTCTATAAATATATTTTCTTTCCAGCTGTGCAATTTGAATAATAAATAAATATATTTCCTCACTAACCTGCAGCAGTCCAGTGCTCGTCTTCTCATTAACAGTGTTTTTCTCTTAATGATCATATTTCATACCTGCTGAATTCACATTTTTAAACTTGCCTGATAAAAGGATTGATTGTGTGCGCTGGAGCTTTTATTCTAGTCTTTTAAAATATCTGAATTAATAAATTAATGTGCGGTATGTGGCTTAAATAAATTTAATGATATTAAAAATTTAATTAATCCTAAACACTAACACGTTAACAGTGCTACTACTTATTAATATTGATTAAAAAAAAATTGGCAAACACATGCAAATTAAATACAGTGAAATGATTGGCAATGAAAAAATTACACAGAACAGTGATTAAACTATTCAAATGAATAAAGGTTCGTATTCATCTGATCTCACACACTTCAGCATCACAGTCACTAGTTTAGACGAGCACTGACACCCTGTGCTGAAATAATCATGTGTGTTTAACAGCTGCTGCTTTCTCAGATCGACTTGAGTTGAATTAAAACTTCATGTTCGGTTGAGTTTGGAAAATCTGTTACACAGTAATCATCAGAATATCTCTTCTCCTGACTGTGAAAAATGTCCAGATTTTTTTAAATCTTCTCATAGACACTCATTTTACGTGCCGTTTAGTAAAGTAAGTGACTAGAGCACACTGAAAATACACCAAGCGGAGATAAATAAGTTTTACTTGTATTTCAAATCAGAAGTGTGTCATGAAGCTCAGTGCAAGTAGTCCATTATCAAACACACTGTGTAATAGTTTTGAAAGATGGCAGATCATTTAATTCTCTTATACACATTACACAACTGCAGAGAGGTCTGAATGGAGCAGAAGGTTTTCATTACTATAAACTGAGTTTTATGACTCCATTTCATTGATAATTACCTGTAATTGGGTTGTAAGCGTTCCCTATGTTTGTGAAGACGTTCCTGTAGGTTAGTGTGATTTCAGTGGGAAAAGGACCAATATGTCCAGCGCTCGACAGTGTCAGTGCAGCTGAAAAAGCTATTTCTCTGTCTGTTATTGAAAAACATAAGCAATATTGTGATATATTACTGTATTACACTGAGAATGAATACACTGAATTTAACATCATTCAAGCACACTTTCACCTCTATTTTCCTTTCTCAACTCCACTTGACTCAGAGTAAGATTTGAAATTTCTGTGAAGGAATAAAGATTCTGTTAAATGACATTTACACTGATTATTGTAATAGATAACACAATTTACACAGTATACACTCAACTTTACACTAACATTTACACTATACAATGTATTGCATTGGTGTTTTACTTTGAGGATCATTGATAAAAGAGTGAATGTTTTGGTGAAGTACCTTCATTTTTCTTCTTCATCTCATCCCTCAGTTCTCTGTTCTTTTCTTTCTGCTCTGTAACGGTGGCGGTCAGTTCTCTGATGTTTCCTTTCTGCTCTGTAACGGTGGCTGTCAGTTCTCTGATGTGTCCTTTCTGCTCTGTAACGGTGGCGGTCAGTTCTCTGTTGATTTCTTTCTGCTCTGTAACGGTGGCGGTCAGTTCTCTGTTGTTTTCTTTCTGCTCTGTAACGGTGGCGGTCAGTTCTCTGATGTTTCCTTTCTGCTCTGTAACGGTGGCGGTCAGTTCTCTGATGTTTCTTCTGCTCTGTAACGGTGGGTCAGTTCGTAACGGTGGCGGTCAGTTCTCTCAGTGCTGCATGGATGTCAGGGATGCCCAGATCACAGTATTGTTGTCTGTCAGTTGAAGCTTCAGCTCTCAAAGTGTCTGTTTGAGGTGGATTCTGTCTTCCGTCCTCAGAGCTGATCTGTTGACTGATCTCATTCTCATTGAGTCCTCCATCTACCTGCTGCTGGACGACAAACACAAAGGTTTCCAACAGCAGCAGTATACATACTAAAGCCTTCATTCTTCACTGATGTTTGTTTCCAGCTCTTGCTCTGTCATCCTCACAGCCTCTCATGTTCCTTTTATAGTGTCCTGATTTACTGTCTTTTGTACACGATTTATATTGCTTCAGATAAATAAGTAGTTCAAGTTAATTGTTAATCATATAATCAAAGGAATGTTCCAGGTTCAGTAGATGTTTATCTCTGTTCATTTGTTCAACATTTGTGACCTATGTTGATCTCACCAGAAAATATCTAGTGCAGGTTAAAATATCACACTTCAATAGTATTTATTGGACCTAACTTAAAAAAACACGCTGTGTAATTAAAGGATTAGATGACTTCAGAATTAAAATTTCCTGATAATTTACACAGCCCCATGTCATCCAATATATTTATGTCTTTCTTTCTTCAGTCGAAAAGAAATGAAGGTTTACTTTCGAAAGGGAACTCTACTCTGCGTTTACCACATTTGGTGAACGTCACACGTGAATCGATGTCTGAAAGCCAAGTATCAAACCACTCCAATCCTATTGGCCGGCGACAGCCTATGACATCATCATAGCGTGACCCGGAAGTATATGAGGAGCATCAATCAGTATCTTTTCGTCTTTCGTGACTGTTTTGTCTGATCGCGATTTTATCGAATCCGGTAAGGGAATCTTATAATGATGTTTCATTAAAGGAGCTGTATGTAAAAAATCTATTTCAATTAATCATAAAATGGCCCTGATGTGTCACTAGACATTAAGAAATCATGTTCATTTCAAATACTTATATCACTGACAAAAGTAGTTTGGCCAGGATATTGTCATTTAAAAAGTGGACTTGCAGCCCTCAACTGATGTTAATGTTGTCATTTTGTGTTTTGGCCTGATGCGCCTCCCTCCACCTATCTACCAATCACGAAGTCAGTAGTGTTTCGGGATCCGTGTTGCCAGCTTTGCTGTAACCTACCCTAACTCCAGTCGGATAAAAATGTCTAATGTTACTAAATCAAAAAGACCTCGTTATAATTCAGAAATTCGACAAAGTCCGAAATAAAACCAGAATTTGTATTGGAGATGCTTTTGAAAGATGGAGACGGCTGAAAACGGAGAAGAATTTGAACACAGACGCCAACGTTGCTAATTTTCTCCTGGACAGGTAAGATTCAGCTTGGCTAACTTGTACTTGATGTCAATGGACGTTTCATATATTCATGACAGTCGAACAAAGTTATGCATGTTTGTGCAAAGTAACATAACGTTAGCTCACATGGACGTATGCTCTGTCATTATGCTGAGACGCTGAGGAAAACAACAGTAGCACGCCCATTATGGCAATTTGAAACGTAATTGAGACAGTAGCCTAATGTTACCTCATAAAAATGATTCGTCATTTGTTCTTCATGTATATCGTGGACTAAGTTACACATGCTGCAAGTTGACCTGTATGACCATTGCTAATGTAATTTAGTTACTCTAACAATATTTTCTGATGGAACTGAAAACAACCCTGTGATAGCCATTGGTGATATTGAATTTGTCCCGCGTTATAATTGCTGTGGCAAATGTTTTGGTTATTTGTTAGCCAACTTATGACAAAAACTTTAGTACTTGTAAATCGATTTTTTTTTTTCGTATTGAAAAATAAGGAATTTTTATTTTGTTGTTTATTTTTGTTTTGTTTTACTATTATCCTTTTATTATCCGTTAGATGGTTTGGAAGCACTACAGTATGTGCAATTCCAAGGAAAAATAACTTTTTCTAATGTCCATAACACTAATGAAAAGCACAGTGTAGCCTATGATGTGAAAAATTTGGGCCATTTGGAACGTTTTGTAGCCTACTTGTTTTTCATGCAAGTTCTACAGCCAAAAATAATAGAATGTCATGTAATCTTTCACATCACATATTTTAGCGTTATGGACGTGTGCTGCAGGGTAAGTAAAAAAATACAGCTGGCCACTTTCACTTATAGCATCAGCTAAATGAATAGCTGTATCTTTGATATTGGTTACACATAGTGACATAGGCTTGTGCTTGTACTTTACATTAATGACAGATAAATAACGTTACAAGTTAGACTAACAGTTACCGTTCTGTCTGTCACGTACGAGCATAAATCTTTACGATTATACTGTCACATACGAGCATACAATCTTACGATTATACTGTCACATACGAGCATAAATCTTTACGATTATATTTAACTAATGACAATTAGTACATTTTTTATATACATAATTACTTATCAAAATATCTCTCATGAAGCATAAACAGAATTAACAGAAAAAAAAACTTACTGTGTACGTCTGTTCATCACTTGCCATTGGAAGCTCATTGAAGCAGCCTACGTTTCTGCTGAATCCTGCAGCTCATCTGGCAACCTCGAGTCAGGGGGTAGGGGGAGGGGATACACCCCTCTACAGTATTTTTATAGTGATTGCAGTACCAGTTTAGGCCACAATCCTACATACAGCTCCTTTAACAAAATTCGGGTGGAGCACTTTCAAATGATCCTTTCAATCATCACGTCATTCCAACCAGCTGTCAGCAATCAGTAATCAACAAGTCTACCCAATCAGCATAAGTGGAGACCATTATAAATACGCAGTTGACTCACCCATGTTCCTTGACAGTTTTTCAGCATCCCTCCTCCACCCCATCTCCTCACACTCGCATGGTTATCTTCCTAACCAAATCTCACACTCGCCTGGTTATCTTCCTTAACCAGAATACAGGGAGAGTACTCTGGGTTCGGGCCAAATACTGAGCTCGGAGCCCTCTCCTCGGACAGCACGCCAAATATGCATACTATTTATTTATCTGACTTATTTGCAAGTGTGAACTCGTGAATTATGCCTTACAAACATTTCAGAGAGTGTGATCATCCTTGTCCCAGGGTTTTGACACTTGATATACACATTCTGGGTGTTTTTTTTTGTCTGGGAGAGGAGCACTCATAGACAGTGCTAGAGGGCGCCGTCTGTGTTTTTCTGTTATTTACTGTGAGCGTCTCCCTATCGGTACGCTCTGTTCTTGTTTGGCACTCTTCTCGAGGGAAGAGGTGTCCGCATCTGCGCCTGGTGATTCTGGCCCCTTTTGCTTGAGGCAAAACGGCGGCTGCAATCATCGGCTTGCAAGTGAGCCCATTGGGAAGTTTGAGAGAGGTGTATTCTCTCTCAGCCCCCTGGGGATGACGAGGATGAGTTGTTGGATGACGATGACGTCCGTGTTTGACTTCATCGTGTCCGGCAGCGAGCGCTCTTCTGGCTGCTCTATATGCGGAGCTGCTGGAGTTTGTGGGACGTGGTTCTGGCAGGCTGCAGCTGCCGTGAGGGCACGTTAAGAAAGGGAATGGCTCGACGAGAGGTTCCTTTCTGTTCATAAGCTCTGCAGCTCCTGTAAGCTTTCCATGCCTTCCTGATCTCCTTGTTTGAGATCGGGAGGGTATGGAAAAACCCTAGCCATTCAGATTTGTATCTGGGCCCAGACAGATGGGATAGGGCAATTTACATCTTCCGCCTCCTATATATATATATATATATATATATATATATATATATATATATATATATATATATATATATATTAGGGGTGACCCTGAATAGTCGACGATTCGAATCTTCGATAGGAGGAGCCTGATTCGACTACCAATCTCACAGTCCAATCGTCGCAGAGGTGTTATGAGAAGAGATATGGGGGCGCTCAATATCTGATTTTACATAGACATACGGGTTCTTTCCCAATAGGTTAATATACAGCCTATTATGTTAATACTATAAATAAAAATGTGAAAAGAAAGAAGCTTTTAATAAATATTTTTTAATGTGCGTGAATAAATCCAACCTGTGACCGATTTAAGTTTCACTTCCATCATCCGTGACCGGCAGAGGAGCATCTTTACGGCAGGGATTAAATCTTCAACAGTGTCTGGGATAAAGTGTACAATTGGATGCACTTTGAAATGGTAAAAGATGATCAAAAAAACATATGATGCAAGTTGTGCCAACAGCTCATGTCCTAGAACTCAACAACGACAAACACTGCGGCGCGCTTCTGCCGGCCAACGAGCTGACTATAGCGCGCTATTTGAAAAGACTCAAACGGACACAGGCAGATCGCGTGAAAGACTGGATTTTTGTCTCTCAATCAGGTAGGGTAGCTACAAGTGATTTCAAACTATTTCAGCTGCTTGTAATTTGATTTTTGGATGTTGTTAATGTTTAGCTAAAAAGACCAGTTTGGCGTTTATTGCCTCTGCAGTTAAAAAGACAAGTTGACAATTCTAGCTTTACTTTCGTTATTTTAATAATTTCTTTAATTTTAATTTATTTATTGATCACTCTGGGTTATCTAATTTAACTATTTCTGGCTTGTGTTTTGAATATATGTTCCCCTGCACTTCAGGCATTTTGCAGTTTGACTTGATCATATTTCATTTTTTTAAGTAGGCTATTTTCATTTATTAGAACGGTATATTCTGTTCTAATTCAATTCTGTAAATTAATGTTTCATAAAAAAAAAAAAAAATTTATTCAATGATTATTATTATTATTATATTATTATTATTACAATATTTTTTTTTTTTTGGTGCTTCAATGTTGCGCTGTAGATTAGTTGAAGCTTGCTCGCACAGGCAATTTAGCCGATGTAATTTGATTTGCCGACATATGAAATGTATATCTATCTGCAGTGTGGCCTTTCTGCAGTTATAATATATACTGATCCAAAATGTTTTTATTCATTTTCTTCTATATCTTTGAGAGTGTTCTGTACATCATGGCTGTGAATGTTTATCCACATTGCCTTTCGTTTGTTTAAAAAAGATAAAATCATTGTCAGTTTCGTCTATCACTTGACAGGCAGTTTGGTCGGTTTATTAGAAAGATGTTTCTCTGTGCTGTGTGTGAAAGAAAATAAAAGTTGTCTTAAGCCGCGGGTAGACTATAGCCAGGCCTTACTTCATTTTCTGTGTCCCACTCCATCTCGTGCACAGTTCAGCGCGCGAACCTTTCAAAGTCTGTGCGCAATCTCTAGAGGACTGCTATTTTTCTAGTGACCCCCCCATCTGCTTTTCATCTGCTGTTTGCTAGAGTAGTTTGAGTTAACACTCATCACTTAAGTTAGTATCTATGTCGAGGTCGGCCTTAATCTGCCACCTGACATTGTTTGCTTGTTGAGCTTCACTTCATTTCCTCTTATCTATGGAGATTCAGAGGTGAAGCCCAGGCATTGCTATGCGTGTGGCCCCATAGGCCCACAGCTTAGCGGCCCAGGCTAGGACTAGGTTTAGGTGTTTATTGTTATAAACTACCCTTTGTAGTACTATCCCTTGTTAGATTGTATAGTTCCAAGTTCTGGCCTCCTCCTGAGGGAGTTGTTAGGCCATATGCCCATTTTCCCCTTGTTTATGTAGGTGCAATCGCTGAGGTTAACAGCTAAGGTAGTAGGCTGTTATTAGCCTCCCTTACCCCTTTTCCACCAAGGCAGTTTGAGTGCTGGTTCGGAGCCAGAGCCTAATTTCAAATCAGTTCTTTGTCTTTCGACACACAAAGCACCAGCTCGGAACCAGGAAAAGTGGTTCGTAAGTAGCACCAAAACATTGCTGGGCTAGAAGTAAGAAACGCTTGCGTCAGGGGCTGGGGGCGGGGTTACCGTGACCAACAAGAAACTTGTGATTGCCATTTTTGAAATAGCAGCTAATCGAGCTAATAGCAGCTCGATTGTAATCTCCGTCTATATACAAATTACGGCGAGCCGTGTTTGGATGCCGATGTAGGTTCACAAAGCCATGAGCATCAACAGTAGTGAAACATCCGCGATTGTTGATAGAAGGCTTGTTCGAGATGCATCGGAGCAGCGCGGGCCGATTCGGCGGGTGCCGCGGATTCGCAGGAGCGTTTGTAGAGCATACGACTCCTTGTGCTTTTGGATCGTTCTCACTGAGCTTTGCTGTCAATGCGCTGATCGCTATGCGAGAAGCTGATGCATCTCAAATATGCTGTGAAATATGAGACATATACAGTGACGTAAGACCTTTCTATGTGCTTGCTCTCAAGCCCGTGGAAAGGCAAACCGGTTCTTAGAAGGCTCGTCAGTTGAACCAACTCCGAACTGGCACTAGCACTAGCTCTGAACTAGCACCCGGTTCGTGCTGGTAGAAAGGGGGTACCTGATGCTGTTTTCTCAGGTGGTAGGCCCTTAACTTTGCGTAGATAAGTGTATGTTGTGTATGCTAGGCCCCACTATCTAGAACTTTAATCATGCTATGAATTTGTCTTTCCCCTGAGCCCCTTGAATTAACATTCAAGTTTGAGTTACAGTGCTAGCTTTTTAGCTTCTGTTCAGTACAGATCTGTAATTCAGTTTGGTGAGAGCATTTATCCTTTTCAGGATAGCATGTATTTACAAAGCATTATGTTTGCTTGGGGTTCTAGCTTTTGCCCTACATGTATGTGAGCTTTACTCTAGTGCTGCCACAGCACCTGTTCTCATAATAGTACACTTGTGTTAGCCTCTATTTAAGAGCATGTTGACTATTGTACTCCCCGGTTAGGGTTTGTGGTGTTCACTGAGTGCATCACCTGTTGGATTGCACACTCAGGTTGAGTGTAGAGAACCTCGCTTTCAGTTTGGTTTCTGTTAGCTCCCGCTAGTTTGATCATTGCCACAACAGCTATAATGCATATAACAGTAGGAGTTGTAGGCTCCAATGGATTTAGCATCCTTCTAGTTTAGAAGCTTGTGTTTACACATGTGTTGTTGGTGTGTGGTCATGAGTTTTGCTCACTTAGTTTAGCACTGCCACAGGTCTATGCTTGTGTCTGTTTGAGGTAGTAGGCCTTTTGTAGGCCTCCCTTAGACCATGATAGCATTTCATTGTACCCCTATAATTGTGTAAATTATGGTACATTGCCTGTTGAAATGTGTGCTTGGTCCCCTTTTAAACCATTAGCTGGTGCCACGTGTTGCTGAAGTTGTAGGCCCTGCTAAAGGCTGGTTCACACTGTGCGATTTATAACAGTCCTTTACGATGGTTGCTTGTCAGACCGTACGAAGTCACACTGTGGGATCTCAGCTGTCATTTATGTCAGATTGTACGACAGTCAAGACGCATTAAAAACGGACGCGTGCATGAAAACTTTTCTGGAGTTTTACATCATCAACTCACGTTTGGTGGCTGTGAGCTGCATTACACACGGGACTGAAATGGTGGCTAAACTAAAACTAAGACAATTTGATGTTCGTTGTAGTAGAAATCACACTGCAGGTTTGTGAACCAAATTTTCTGACACTGCCAGAATTTTGTCGGAGGTAATATTTGATCACTACGGTCATTAACCGGCTGTCGGTGAACATGCCAAACTAGAGATCAAAGACTACAGATTTTAGGCTAGGATTACAGGAATCTTTTAGAATTTGCAAAATTTGTCTCAGACGACCAAATCGTGGCCAAAATCGCACAGTGTGAAGCAGCCTTAAGGCCTACTTTCAGATTACATGTTGGCACAGTTCTCTGTTGGTTTTGTATGACCCATCACCGCCACTGGCCATGCCCGTCTCTGCTAAGAGTAGGCCTTAGGTCAGGCCTCTCGCAGAGTATTGTGGCGGAGTGTGTACTCCTTTTGTTTTAAGAGTAAAAGGTGTTTTTACTGAGTGCGTGGCCAGCTGGCTGGTGTGGTCATGATTGCCACTAGCCGATGCCACGTGTTTGCAAAGTTGTAGGCCTTCTGGGCCTCCTGTGTAGCATGTTGGCGTTCGTTTGGTGTACTCCTCTCACTTTGAGACTAAAAAGTGTTTTTACTGAGTATGTTACTGTGTGGCTGACCTCTCAGGGTGAGTTTTTATAGTAAACCTTACTGCGGTTCGGTTTTCTACATTTGCTTCCTTGAGCTTGGTTTATTTTTATCCTTTAGCTCTAGTTGAGCTAAGTAGCTACCTCAAAGTAGGTTGGTTCTATTTCGTTTCTAGAACTTTAGTGGCCACTAGACTAACCCCACGAGTTTACAAGTAGTAGGCCCTCAGGGCCTCCTTTGAGAACATGCTGGTGTATGTTATACTGTACTCCTCTCGCTGAGAGAGTTTAGATGTGTTTTACTGAGTACACTGCTGGTTGGCCAGGGCCCAGGTGACTTATTGAACCTCCCTGTAGTTCAATTGTTTGTCCTCCCTGGATCTTGAAACACTGCCATGAGCTGATGCCACATTTCTGTCTGAAGTTGTAGGCCCGTTTTTGGGCCTCCTTTAGATCATGATGGCGTATGTTGTACTCCTCTTGCTTTAAAGAGTAAAAGGTTATTTTACTGAGTGCACTGCTTGTTGGATTGTGTTAGGTGGACTGTTATGTGGGCACTCTACAGTCTTATCTGCTGATACTGTCATGTGGTTGATTCTTGCTTCCAGCAAGATTGGTGTTCAAGGTGCGTGGCCTTGACAGGCCGCCCTTGGATTTTCCACTGTTGTGACTGAGCATGTTAGCATGTGTGAGTTTCTACTCCACGCAGAACTATTGTTATGTTGTAGGCCCCCTCTCTGGCCTCCATGATTATGTGCCTACGGTTGGTCTATCTGTTAGGTTGAGCTTTGTACTCCCCTGTTAGGGTTGTCTTGTATAGTGCTTAGCTCCCTAAGCTGGTCATTGGTTGAAGGCTTCTATGAGGCCTCCCATTTAGGTTCAGCCCCAGGCTGGTTTGTGCTCCCTTTCTTCAGGGTTTCTTAGCACACAGCCTCCTCAGTGCAAATAATCAGGTGCTGAGTAGATCCTAGGATTGAGCAGAGTATACTTCCCTCTATAATAGGGTCCAGATCACTCAGCTGAGTTCTGCTCTCCAGAATGCCCGCCTCTACGCGTGGGTTTGAGTTGCTTACTGCCTTTCGCAGTCGCTTTTACTTGCTGTCTTCTCTGTAGAATGCGTTTGTTGAGATTATGTATTCAGACAGGGTTGGCCAAGACTAAGTTTGTCCTCTGTCAGACCAGGTCGGCCTCCCTGGTGGTATTGGGCTTACTATGTTCCCCTTCTAGTGGCTGGCCGGGGTTCCTTTCGGTTCCCTGGCCACATTCCCTTAAAGGGACCTTCTTTTTTGAAGATTTGGTCCCAGAAGCCTTGGAGCAGCCTTGGTAGGCTTTCTAAGGAAGTCCTCTTTGAGGTTCAGTTTGGGCTGTTGGGTGTAGGGACTGCTGTCACTGACAGCCTTTGTGTGACCCGAGGGTGAGTTGCTATCTGGTGTTTCTTTCGAAACTGCTTGACGTTTGTCTAGCCATCTTGACATGCACTCTCCTCCAGCATGGCGGCGTGGGTATATCATAAATGCACAGTAGATTTCCCCTTTCGAAAGGGAACATCTCAGGTTACGTATGGAACCATAGTTCCCTGAGAACAGCTGCCATGCTTCAAGGCTGCCTGCTGAATAGTCCCTCAAGACGATAAGATACTGACTGATTCAGCTCCTTATATACTTCCGGGTCGCGCTATAATGATTTCATAGGCTGTCGCCAGCCAATAGGATTGGAGTGGTTTGATACTTGGCTTTCAGACTTCGGTTCACTTGTGACGTTCCCCAAAGGCGGTAAATGCAGAGTCTTGTTTTCTGTTCTCAGGGAACCATAGTTACATAAAACATTCCAGGATTTTTCTTCATATAGTGGACTTCACTGGGGTTCAATGGGTTGAAGGTCCAAATGTCAGTTTCAGTGCAGCTTCAAAGAGCTCTACACGATCCAAGACTAGGAATATGGGTCTTATCTACTGAAACAAAAAAGACGTGGGTGGAAGTACCGATCCAATGTCTACAAAGTGAACAAGCAAATACTAAGCAAAAGGCCCTTTACAAAAAAAGGTAAAAAAAAAAAAAAATCTTCATCTGGGATTGTGTAGAGGCCTCTGAAGTTGCACTGAAACTGTAATATGGACCACTATGGGAAAAAAATGCTGGAATGTTTTTCTTTTCGACTAAAGAAAGAAAGACAAACATCCTGGATGACATGGGGGTGTAAGGGTGCAACTCCTACAGCGGTTCAGACTGTAAGGTTTGCCGAGCGACTAAAGAAACTTTATCAGCAAGATGTTAGAAAACTGTACATTTCTTCTCTATTAACACCCACTGCAACTTATACCAACGACGGAAATAAGCGCAGTTATTATAGCAAAATATGTGGGAGAGCGTTGCTTTAGTGTGATAATATTGTATTGCAATAGGGAGCACATTAATGTTAATACTAAATCAAAACTAGTTAACACATCATTTGTAATTGAAAGGGTTTAATGACAATATCTTATTATGGTTACACTTAAAATAATTACAAAATAGATGTATGAGATGATAAAATCATATACCATTAATCGTACACAGCATGTATGAAAAAAGTTACCTGAGAGATAGAGTGAAAGAGAAAAAAAGAGAGAGAGAGAGAGAGGGCCAGAGAGTGCCCAAGAAAAGCCAATAATCCAAGAAAGAAGAGCCAGAGCAATAGTTACAATCTTCTTTTATCCTTTCCTTGACCATATGACTGAAACCCAAATGTGAGACATTCAAACTGACCAATCCTGTACTAAAGGTGTGACCATTTGAAAACCCCCAATGTACATACATCTTGCCCTACAGGGCTTTATCACTATCAACACCTTTGGGCCTTCCAAATGGCCCTTGTAGCAAGAGAGAGGGGGTTGAAACAGTAAAGCAAATGTCTTTGTTCATTTTAAAATATCTTTAGATATTTTCAATTCATACAGGGGTGAGTACATTTTATCAGGAAATTTGATTTATGAAGTGAACTAATTCTTTAAGAGTAATAATTATTTCAATATGCACACCCATATGCAAGTTTGAGCTATTGTCACATGTTAGAGATTATCTCAAACTGACCTCTGATATAGATGGACACTCCACTCTCTGGTATCAATGTGAATATCTTACAAAAGGTTTACCAGCTTTATGTTATGACAAAAAAGTAAAGATTGGATGTTAATTGGAAAAATTTTTTTAAGTGATGTTTATAATGTTCATCTATAATGTTGAAGACTTATACTAATGAAACAAATGTTGCTGATGGAGTGTAGTATATAAAAAAAGAATATAAAAACATTAAATGTAATTATTAACCTGATTTACAACTTTTCCCATACAAGAATGCCCTAGATTTTGGGAAACTGGATTTATGCACTTATGATAAAATTTACAATACCTTATTTTACAGTACCATAATGTGAGCTGTTGTTTTGCGGTGTGTGCTTTGATCTTAACACCTTATCTTGTTATTTATTACATGATTTACTGCTCTCTCCTTTGTCCCTTGTGTCCAGCAATTGGTGAAAAGATTAAAAGTGAAATTGGGTTTCTATTTTAGAATCAAATCCTGCCTTTCCTTCAAGGCTAAAAAGAGGCTTGTTCCCACCACTTTTATTTCTGTCCTAGACTATAGTGATGTTGTATATATGCACACATCTTCTCAGTGTTTACATGCTTTAGACACTGTTTATCATGGTGGATTGAGGTTCATAACAAATCTCAAAACTCTCACTCATCATTGTGTTTTATGCTCTGGATGGATGGTCTGCGTTGTCTATCCGTAGACTAAAACACTGGCATGTTTTTATTTATAAATCTATCCTGGGTCTACTCCCTTCATATCTTTATGCTTATATTTGCAAAAAACATGCTGGAATCTATAGCCTTTGGTCCCAGATTTTTTTCTTACTGTTTGTTCCAGGAGTACGTACTGAATTGGGGAAAAAGGCATTTAAATTTGCTGCTTCCTCCACCTGGAATAATTTGCAAACTAAGTTGCAACTTTAGGGAGCTGGTTTCAGTGGATGATTTTAAAACGATTTTAAATGACTTGGAGACAGAAACATCAGGCTGTAGTTGTTTTGACTAGTTATGTATTGATAGTCTTTTTCATTGTATATTTTATCGATTTACTTTGCATGTGTATGTATGGATGTTATTTGTTAGTTGTTCAACCCAGCTGAGTTACTGTCAATCTTGGCTTGGATGCTCTTGTAAAAGAGATTTTTAATTTCAATATGCTTTTCCTTGGGTGTGAGCAAAAACACACCGTTTTAGTGTGTCTAATGAGCCATCGGATTTCAACAAAAATATCTTAATTTGTGTTCCGAAGATTAACGAAGGTCTTACGGGTGTGGAACGGCATGAGGGTAAGTAATAAATGACATAATTTTCATTTTTGGGTGAACTAACACTTTAACATTCATGTAGACAATACAAATGATGCGTTAGGGGCTGCGTTTACAGATTTACAGATTAAATCTGCGTTTACAGATTTAAACTCTTTTGGGGTCAAACAAAACGTCTCTGGACCCACTCATCATTTTAATCATACACTAGATTTAATTATATCACATGGAATCAATCCTACTGATATAGAAATTCTAATTCAAATCACTACCTTGTAACATGTGTACTGCATACTGATGATATTTGTCAAATTGCGCCGAGATATCGACTAGGCAGAACAATTCTCCCAACAACTAAATTCACAAATAACCTGCCTGATCTGTCTCAGCTGCTCATTGTAAATAAAATAAACTTATCACTGCGTCTAAACCAACAACATGTTAATTAGATCCAATACCCACTAAACTACTGAAATAATTGTTACCTGTAGCAAAAGAGCCTCTTCTCAATATTATCAACTCGTCTTTATCTCTAGGGTTAGGGTTAGGTCATGTCCCAGGACCATTCAAGCTAGCTGTTATTAAACGGTTAGTGAAAGTCAATGTGCTTCGTCGAACACAAAGTCGACTTTCATGTAGGCACCGGTGACAGTTGGTCGGAAGCGAAAAGATGAATTGCCTAAACCATGAGAACATTTCTGGGTGTACTGTATTTTCTTATAATACAGAACAGCAATGGGATTCCTTCTTAAGATTCATCAGTTGAGAAACAAGAGCAGGAGGAAGCCAAGCGAGAAACACAACAACCCAAAAAACGGACAAACTTGTTACTTTCTGTCAGGACTTTAGAATTTGAAATTAAAAGTTGATTTTAAAAAAAATTATAATAAATGAATAATAAGTGTTGTAGACCTGTTTTTAATAAAGTTGTTTTTCAAATAAAGGTTTCAGAGTCAGTGATATCAGATTGTTTGCGTTTTTTTAATTACTTACCCTGTAACTACATGAAATAAGAGGGTAACAAGCTCCACTTTAATTTATGGCCCGCAATGTCATATTTACCCTGTAACTACATGAAATAAGAGGGTAACAAGCTCCACTTTAATTTACGGCCCGCAATGTCATACATACCCTGTAACTACATGAAACAAAAGCATATTTCCCCATGTATTAATAAAGACTGCAATAGTTCTTTCTACTTTCCTTAACTTTATCAGTGCATTTTCTCGCTAAATTGCTCCCGAACGTAAGATTGTTGTCTATAATAACACTGTAAGTACCCCTTAGTTCTAAAATACTTACAGTATAAATATTTTGATATTTTCCTTGTTGTTACCCCTTTATTCCTTTACATATTACATATTGTTCCCCTATACTTACACGTACTTACTGTATAAGTACACTATAATTATCGAAAGTTACGCTGTAAATTCGTTGTAATTACGCAGTACTTTCCGGGCTGTAATCTAAAGCGTCACCGATTATTATTGTGTGCATGAAGATAAAAATGCTTTGGTGGAATACGGCTTTTCCTGTAGAAGGTCTTCTCGTGCGCTTTAACCTCGTGCGTGAGCAGATCTATTTCCTCGCTAGAAGCATTCGGTTTTCCACCTGCAAATTCTGCCATGTAAATAGCGAGTCCGCCACTGGCTTTTAAAGGGAATGGAAGATGAAACTCTGATTGGTTGATTGTATGTTATGCCCAAAACAAACCCATGACTCATTAAGAGAATAGGGAAGAATCCAGACAAAAAGTTCAACAATCTTATTTTAGCAATAAAAATGTCATGTGTCAGTATACTGTTAAAAATGATGATTAGAGTACAAAGCATCAACCAAACAAAACACACTCCTGATGTATTGTACTGATATGTACATTTCTTCAATTCTTTTTTTTTTTCAGGCTTGTTTTAAATACCGCTGTCGATCATGCTTGTTACAAAGGTAGCGCAAAGCGCCATCTAGTGGCCATTAATAGAAGTGATTGCGCATGAGAAATGCTCATGACAAAAACAGCTGCGCCAAAGGAAGACTGTTCCAGAAGTCAATGCAGTGTTTGGGTTAATTATTGATAACTGTGTGCATCCATTTGAGAAATGTGAGTCTCTAATTTTTCATTACTTGTTTAAGATTTATTATATATATTGAAACACATACATTATTGTTTGTTCTGTACAAATGAATAAGTGAAGAAATTGTGACTCATAAGCCGTGGTATTGTGCTAGACATGATGTTAAGCTAATAGACATCAATAATTATGCTTATGTGTAACATTGATTGCTCTTTTGTTTATTTGCAGCCACACACACACCCAACATGCTCATGATTATGATATAAACCTGCCATCTCCATAAACATAAACTGAGTGGCAACTGCTACATCCAAATCTGCACCTGTATTGTAAAAGTGTGGCAACGTTGCTGTCTAATGTATGTGTGTGCTGCTGAAGAAAGTTTAGTAAACTGTTCAAACTGATTCCTGTCCTGCGTTCTGACCGACGCTCCAGGGCAGGAACTATAACCTCCTAAGCACCTGCAGTCATTTCTCTCAAACAATGCTGGCATAGGCAGCACTCTCTGGAGGAGTGGAGGAGCAAACATCAGCCTCTCATGCGCAAGACAGGCATGAATACCAACTAAGCGCAGAATCACTGGCCTGGGAAAGAGTACAGACCGAGTTATTTATACTCTAATAAATACCGTTTTGGCGCTGTTTAATGTGGCGTGACAGATCACTGAGGCGCTAAAGCGAAGCGGCAGCACAAGCGCATGTGAACATCCTCTCCTCCTCCGCTTTAATACCAGTTACAGCGCAAAATAAACATGAATGAACATCTGAAGGCATGTTAAAATATAGAGTACAACTTACTGAAATCCGTGTCATGTCTCGTGTAATCGCTCAGTGTTTCAACCTTGGAAAGACGTCAATAAAACAGCTTGTAAACAATGTCACGTAACGTCACATTTACCTCAGAAAAACATATTCAGTGACAAACTCATTAGTCAGCTAGAAAAGTGCTGTAGAAAGCAGCATTCTGATAAATATAGCTATGCACCATTACATATTCATTATAATTTTTAATGTTCTTCAATATTTAATGCATGTTTGAATAAATCAGTTATGACAGCCGTGATTTAATATTTATATAAAAAAAACAAATTGGAGTAGAAATATAATTCTAAACTCTATTTGTAATAAAAACATCATTGAGCGTAATTTAAGTGTTTGTATATAAATGTTAATCTAACTTTCAATAATATTATAGCAGTACCAACTGACTTCCATGTGTAGTTTACAGCATTTTTTTCCTCTAGAAAATTTGCCATGTACTGTAACTGAAATACTACATCTAAAATAATCGATATTGAATCGAAAGCCTTAACCGCCTGCTTAAGGCCTGTTGGAACAACTCCATTTAGAAGACTACTGTTAATAATAGAAGTAATACAACATCAACCATATCCTTAAGAAGACGTAATGGAACCATATCACAACCACCAGATGTAGGCTTCAAATGCATAATGATGTCCATAACTTGCGGCAGAGACACCTGCTCAAAGAGCTCAAAACCCCTTACACAGGCTGGTGACATCACAGATTCAACTGAAGATTTAGGCAGACTACTTCTAATCTTCTCTACTTTTTCCACAAAAAATGTATACATCCCTCTCAGCTTGTTGTGAGACAGTGCCGGCTTTATATGCTGGCTTTCTCCTGGCTGCAGTCAATCAGTGGATCTGAGGTGAATGGGCAGTAAATCAGCAACAGTTCAATTACCTCCCTCAGAATGGTAGCCGTAGACATGTAGAGAGAGTAAAAAGAAAAACAAATACCACAAAAGCACACAGAACAAATGACAAATAAAATAAAGTCTCAAGATGTAACACGTGATCAGACAGACCATAATTTAAAACATCAACATTGCAAATAGGAAGGCCCAGCGATAAGACCAAGTCCAAAATATGGCCTTGCTCGTGGGTTGGATTTGAAACAAACTGCATGAAAAGTCCACCAAAACGAGTCCACCAGCTGTAAAAACTCAGAAACCATAGGCTTATTTGGACAACACACATGAATATTGAAGTCCCCAAGAATTAAAATGTTGTCACAATTTGTCACAATATGTGATTAAAAACTCTGAAAATTGCTGAATGAAATCCTTGCTATATTTTGGTGGTCTGTAGCCTAACACACACAGAACAGATTTCTAGCCATCATACATCATACCTTGGGCCTCAAGGATTTAAAAGACGGCATTTAAATCCTTTCTTAATAGTTCCAACATGGTTCCATTCATTATTCATAAATTTAATATAAATGTCTTTTTACATCTACATTGTCATTTTATTTGTAAAAATCCCTAATGTGACTATCACCCCCGGAGCCACCCCACCCCACCCCGAAAAGGTACGTTTGTGACTTCTTGTCCAAGGCTCTCAAAATAATATGGTGCTGTTTATTTTACTTACATATTGTTTGTATATTTATCGTAACATAAGAAGTCACGTCATTTTATTTCTATAGCGCTTTTCATAAGCATAATCTCAAAGCAGCTTTGCAGAAAGTACAGATTAATGTACCAAAATGACAATAATGATAATTATGGCTTTTGATTCCTAAAAATCTTAAGATTGCATTTTAAGGCCACAGATTGCAAAGGTGAGTGCACTTTAGAAGTAATCCTCTTATAAACTTGGATGTTGTTGTCTTTATGTTTTTTCTGAATGGCATATTTTGCATCGCTGTAACTTCACCAAGACGTTTAACTTAATTTTGGTAACATTAAGTTAAACAGGAAATGTATGCCACTGAGTTAGACTTTAATGGATCCTGGCTGAATGGATTTGGTACTGTTCAGTTGGGAAATAAAAAAACGAATTGAGAAGCCATTTTCCATAAATTATATGGAATTTTTTAAAAGAATTCCAGGCTGTCCAGTAAGATTAAAAGACTTCTGGGAGAAACGGCTTGCAATATTGATTCCATTGATAGGGTGTGAAGATGACTGAGAGGGAGGTCTACTGGAATATGAATTCTGAATAGGGAGGAACTGGTGTCGGTTTGGAGTCTGCAGTCAGGTTGGAGTCTGCATCTGGAGCCAATGTTCTGAATTCCTGGAAAAGAAAATGAGAAAGGGCATCAGCTACTTGATTTTTATGGCCTATGATGTGTTCAGCTTTCACGATGAATTGGTTACAAGCAGATGTCCAAATGAGGCATCTCAGCAGGTGCGTCATTTTTGGAGCATTAGAACGGCCTTTGTTGATGCAGTGGACAACCGTTTGGTTATCGCAGAGAAAGGAAATGGTTTTTGTTGACCAGTCCGAGCCCCATAAATGGGCTGCTACTCTTATAGGATATAGCTTGAATAGCGCAATTGATTGTCAGAATGGGGGAGTAGAGTAAGCTCGGGTGGCCAAGTTGAGGTGAACCAATGGCATTTGTAGTAACCTCCAAAACCAACAAAGGGGGCAGCGTCAGTGAATAGATAGAGGTCATTAGCTTGGGACAGAATGCTGTCATAAAAGAAAGTGAGCCCTTTCCATTGTTTTAAGAAAGTAATCCAAAGTTTTAGATCTGATTGGCGGGGGGGGTTTAGTTCTACTATATCGTCGAGACATTGAGCTGCAGTAGCGAGAGTCAGGAGATGTGAAATGAAAGGCCTGCTTTGAGGAATTATGCACATGGCATAGTTTAAATGTCCTAGAAGAGAGAGCAAATCACGCTTGCTACAATGGGGGGCTTCTAGCACGTTTGAAGAAATGCAGATTATTCTGTCTATCTTCTCCTCAGGAAGAGAGGCTTGGAACTTAATGGAATCAAGGTTGATTCCCAGGAATTCCAAAGATGTAGAAGGGCCTGAGGTTTTCTCTGGAGAAAGGGGGACTCCTTACTGTGAGAAGACCTTTTGGACGATGCATAGGTGTTCTGCTGGGGGAGCCTGGCTGGGGGAAAGAAGCTGGAGCCTTCTTTTCAAACCTGAAATGAGGTAATGCGTAAAGTTTTTGTCCGGATGGTTTTTAAGTCATTTGCAAGAGAATAAATGATGATAGGAGACGAGAGATACTTTTTGAGATTTGCTGACGAACGGCGTACAGGACACGTAGGACGGGCATGAGCTTCACCGCAGTAACTGCAAATGTGGAGGAAGCGACAACGTTGTCTAACACAGCCCAAGTTATTAAAATGGATACAGACTCGTTTCCCTGAGTTGAAACTGATGGTGCGTTCATTCCTGGAACGTGGGACATATGATGTAGACTTGGGTGCTTGCGGCTCCGGAAGAGTTGGGTGATCCAGTGTTATTTGGGGACAAGACGAAGTTGTGTGAAAAATCGATCTGCAAATATGGCACAAGAGACTCTTCGACAGCCCAAAAAAACTTTATTGTAAAGCTCTAGGTCGAGAGCCCCCCAATATGGGCACTGGTTCCAATGAGTTATGCGAATGTTGCATTTTGCAGAAAAAAGTTTATGGTATGTGTAAAAATGACTACCACCGAAAGAGAGGCTGAGCTTGGCTATAATGGAGATATAGTCATTTAACTCTTTGTGTCTTATGGGAAAGATGGCACATATGATATCTGTTAGTCTACTGAAAGCTATGCAGGATTCCGAAAAGGTGAGTACTCATTTGGTGGTGGGGATGGAGTCTTTAAGGTGTATGGTTAAGGGGCCGTATTCGAAAGAACGATGGGATTCATTCATAGGAACTGATATAAGGTGTTGTGAACAACAGTCAAGATGGCATTCCAGGGACCAGTTTACGACAGGGCCCCTCTCTAACTGCTGATGTGTTGGGAGATGTGCCACACCGTGATTGGATCTTTGGTGAATGAACATAAACCAATGTTCAGCAACATCAGATAAGATGTTGGGACAACTACCAGACACCTCTTCCAGAGCAGGAAGGGGGACCTTCTGCACCCACCAAAACCAAGGAGAGGACTTCTCATTGGACAACACACTGACTCTAACCACCAAACTCATTCCTAAGGTTTAGGCAAGGACTGCCATAAAAATTGCTTGGATGGAGCAGCAGTGACTGAAATAAAGAGAGGCCACAGAGATCCATCTAAATTCATTCATACCTATGTTTGGAGGTCTTAATTTGATCTAAATTGCATCACATCCACTCCATCTTCATTCAAAGCACAGCTTATGTTAATGGTTACTGACTGTTAAAACAACAGGTCATGGAACAGACCTGTTAACAGATAAACAAATGCATGGACGATAATTTAACCATTTCATATCGTGTTTGGTGTGTTCCCTATGATGCCTTTAATAATTTGAAAGAGGTTTGGTAAAGAAATAATGCATGGGTAAAATGTTAAAGACACTGTTTTAACACTGTACTTATGCTATGCAAATGAGTTCCACACTAGGGTGGGCAACACCGGGGCTGCTTCAGATAACAGTGGCCAATCACACTCCAGGATCAGCAAGGCGCCACATTTCAATCTCCTCCTCATCAGAAAGCGATAAATATGTCCCCTGGGTAGACACACCCTTGTTCTGCGTTTCCAGCTCGACAGGGAAGGAAACATTAACAGACATTCCACGTCCTGAGTTTCTGACCTGACGAGGAAAGAGACTACAAGAGGGTTAAGGTGAAGCTTTCATGAGCAAAACCTTTTACATTGCTTCCAGCTGCACTCTAGCTGCCAAAAGGGCACAGGATTGAGGGACTTCATCTGACCCTTACGGCTCCTACAGCAGCGCAGCCCCGTCCGCAAAGGACTCTGCATCGGCAGACATTGCCTGTACCACACGGCTCCTCAGCGACGCAGCCAGCCTGCAAAGGAACCTGTGAAGATTCATCTGACCCAGCTGCCCAGTCCATCCTAAAGGACCCTCTTGGCGCAACTGAAGTTCAGCATCCTCCAGCCCAGCGTGGCACGACTACTGGATCGCAACTCCGCGCCCTCCCACTGCACGCAGCCTGCATTATCAGTGGAAGACGTCTCCGCTACCGGACTGATCACCCGACTGTGTGGAACGTAAATATAAACTTACCAAACCTCTTTCCTACGTCCTTGGCTTTAGTTTATACATGCAGCATATGTTTTTCTAATCTGTTTAGATAACAGTAAATTGAGGTCAGCTTGTTACAAATAATAGGGATATTATTTGTTGAATGATAAATAAGCAATTATTTATCACCATTTTACCAGAGCCATTAGATGGCTTCCATAAGAATCATTCACATACGATTCTCTTCCATCCTACATTCAGTTCAACAGCATTGCATTTATCCATTCTGTGTTCACTTAATTTGTTTCTTTGATTAAATTCAGTATTCTCCTTTGATTATTTTTTACTATCTTTTAGAAGTGCATACTCATTTCATTATTAATCGTTGGTATTTACTCTTGCATGTTTATAATAAATTTCATTGATTTTATATAACTGTGTCTTCCTTGTGTTGATGATCAAAGACTCTACTAGTTGACCAGACTCACAAATCCTTCAGATAAATCAGTTGACCGACTCCCTCCATTTTATATTAATTCTGAATTATTGAAGCTCTTTTGGAGTTTCTTAATTGTTAAGGTAGTATTCGTAACTGGTGCCCTGCATTACAAAAGAAGGAAGGTCATCTGATACACTCATAACCACACCTTAATTGACACGTGATCAAAAATCACTACGTCACCGGTGAATGGAGTAAAATTACTACAAGGAGAGAAGGAAGATCTATATCTGCATCTGCTAGGATTAGTGAGCGAAGTTGAGAAGACACTGGAGGAGGTTCCTGGGCTACCGCATGAGGAGGAGGTGGAAGATGTTCCGCTGACGCAAGGGAATGAGATGGCCAGTGAGCTGGGGCTGTAGACGTAGAGGGCTGAGGTTCTTGATTAGTATGGGTTGCAGCAGGTAGAAAAGAGTGGAAAATAGGAGGAAGAGACCACATTGACCACATTGCAAAGACAGCTCGGTCATGCAGATTTGCACTATACAACATCAGGAAAATCAGGCCCTTTCTAACAGAACATGCAACACAACTTCTGGTCCAGGCCCTGGTCATTTCTAGGCTTGATTACTGCAATGCACTTCTGGCTGGATTGCCATCATGCACAATCAAGCCTCTACAAATGATTCAGAACGCTGGAGCACGTCTCGTCTTCAACGAGCCCAAAACAGCCCACGTCATGCCTCTCTTCATCTCTCTTCACTGGCTACCACTTGCTGCTCACATCAAATTCAAGGCGTTGACGCTTGCTTACAGATCTACCACAGGCTCAGCACCCTCCTACTTCCACTCACTCTTACGAGTCTAAAGGAGCGAAGGCTTGTGGTACCATCACAGAGAGGCACGAAATCACTTTCCAGAACATTCTCATTCACTGTCCCTTGCTGGTGGAATGATCTTCCTGCCTTCATCCGGAATGCGGAATCCCTGGCAATATTCAAAAGACAGCTGAAAAAGACAGCTGAAACCATCTCTTTCGTGAGCACTTAACCTCACCTTAAAAAAAAATACGAAAAAAACAACAACAACTTCTTATTCCTATCCTTTCACTTCCTCTAATCCCTCTCTATTGTAGCTTATGATGATCTGAGCACTGCCTATAACTTGTATTATGAGCACTTCTTGTCTGTTTGCCTCGTCATGGCGACTCGCTTGTTGTATTCCTCACTTGTAAGTCACTTTGGATAAAAGCGTCTGCCAAATGAATAAATGTAAAATGTAAATGTAAAGAGAAATAGGTGGGACTGACTGCGGAGGCATCCTCACGCTGTAGTCATCACCAGAAGAAAAAGGAAAAGGGAGAGGGGGCAGAACGTTCAGCGGAGGCAGCCTCGCGCTGGATTCCGCCCCTTTGTGAGAATTAGGAAGGAAAGTAGGAACAGAAGAAAAAGAAATTAAGTGAGAAGGTATTTCTGTCTCATGCCTGGAGGATCTCGAACCTGAAAATAAAACCTGAGGGTTATTTGGAGCCGGAGGAAGTACGAGCGGTCATTAAAGTAGTTGCGTTGAATTTTGTTTTTAGGGTTTTTTGATTGAAGTTCAGGCGAGCAGGGTGAGTAGCTGCTTATATGCTCTGGTCGTTAATTGAAAGATTAGGGTTCCCTCCTCTTGAAATTATGTTTGAATTTCACTAATTGAAAGATTAGATGGGTTCACTCCTCCCGAAATTATGTTGTGAACTTAACTTATAATGTGAGGAAAACAAAATGCCACAATGTTTGTTTATTCTCTTATTTATTTCTGTAGGATGAAGAGATACAGATCAAGGATCAGTAACAAGATACACTTAAAAAGGTATTATTTAACATTCTAGATTTACTACTTTAACAAAACACTTTTGAGTCACATGTGATATTCATGGGTCCTGTCTGTCTCAGTGCTGAAACTCTTTATACAAACTTACATGTACAGACAGATCAGAGTATAGTGTATTAAACTGACTTTATACAGTAATCTACTGCAAATTTCAAAAACATTATTTAATGATTCTTCATGATTTTCATCTTAAATCATACGCTGAAGGTTCAGAATTATTGGAATCACATTCTTCAAGCTCCTGTTATCTTAAGGGAAACAGCAGGAAACCACTGAAAGAGTTGTGGTTACTTGCATTATCAAATAATCTCTTGCCATTCCAAAGTCTCACATAGACAACATCTCCAACCTCCAGGATCAACACAACTCCATTTGAGGAGTTTAAATCATTCTGAGCCTGATGATCAAATGCTGCAACCACATGCTGTCCATTCTTAACAAATGGCTGCAGATGCTATAGTTGGGGCATGACCAAATGCAGAGACTCTGAACATGTACGCTCCTTTCAGTGGGGCTGTGAAAATACCTAAATCAAATAACAAGAGATACAGAATCAGCTGTTTCCTGTATGATTGCTTCATTACCAAACATACTGTGTAATAATTTTGAAAGATGGCAGATCATTTAATTCTCTTATACACATTATACAACTGCAGAGAGGTCTGAATGGAGCAGAAGGTTTTCATTACTATAAACTGAGTTTTATGACTCCATTTCATTGATAATTACCTGTAATTGGGTTGTAGGCGTTCCCTATGTTTGTGAAGACGTTCCTGTAGGTTAGTGTGATCGCAGTGGTAAAAGGACCAAATATATCCACTACCAGATTGCATCAGTGAAGCTGAAAAAGCTATTTCTCTGTCTGTTATTGAAAAACATAAGCAATATTGTGATATATTACTGTATTACACTGAGAATGAATACACTGAATTTAACATCATTCAAGCACACTTTCACCTCTATTTTCCTTTCTCAACTCCACTTGACTCAGAGTAAGATTTGAAATTTCTGTGAAGGAATAAAGATTAAAAGTTAAATGACATTTACACTGATTATTGTAATAGATAACACAATTTACACAGTATACACTTGACTTTACACTAACATTTACACTATACAATGTATTGCATTGGTGTTTTACTTTGAGGATCATTGATAAAAGAGTGAATGTTTTGGTGAAGTACCTTCATCTTTCTTCTTTAGCTCTTCCAGGATAAACGTCTGTTGTTCCTTCAGTTGCGTCTCTAAAGCTCTGATGTTTCCTTTCTGCTCTGTAACGGTGGCGGTCAGTTCTCTGTTCTTTCTTTCTGCTCTGTAACGGTGGCGGGTCAGTTCTCTGATGTTTCTTTCTGCTCTGTAACGGTGGTGGTCAGTTCTCTGTTTTTTTTCTTTCTGCTCTGTAACGGTGGTGGTCAGTTCTCTGATGTTTTCTTTCTGCTCTGTAACGGTGGTGGTCAGTTCTCTGATGTTTCCTTTCTGCTCTGTAACGGTGGCGGTCAGTTCTCTGTTCTTTTCTTTCTGCTCTGTACTGGTGGCGGTCAGTTCTTGATGTTTCCCTTTCTGTCTGTAACGGTGGCGGTCAGTTCTCTCCTGCATGGAGCCCAGATCACAGTATTGTTGTCTGTCAGTTGAAGCTTCAGCTCTCAAAGTGTGTTTGAGGTGGATTCTGTCTTCCGTCCTCAGAGCTGATCTGTTGACTGATCTCATTCTCATTGAGTCCTCCATCTACCTGCTGCTGGACGACAAACACAAAGGTTTCCAACAGCAGCAGTATACATACTAAAGCCTTCATTCTTCACTGATGTTTGTTTCCAGCTCTTGCTCTGTCATCCTCACAGCCCTCTCATGTTCCTTTTATAGTGTCCTGATTTACTGTCTTTTGTACATGATTTACATGCTTCAGATAATAAGTAGTTCAAGTTAATTGTTAATCAAAGGGATTGTTCCAGTAGATGTTTATCTCTATTCACAACATTTGTGACACTATGTTGATCTCAACAGAAAACAACTTTGACTCAAAGTTTGTTTTTTTTTTAGTTTTTTTTTAGTGTTTTATATTATAGATTATTTTTTTAAGATCAGCGTTCTGTATCCTTATGGGACAAGGAGGGATATCACAAAACCCTCCGGTCATATGAATGGATTGTCTGATCTGTGCGCTAGTGCAGGTTAAAATATCATACTTCAATAGTATTATTGGACCTAACTTAATAAAACAGGCTGTGTAATTAAGGATTAGTTCACTTAAGAATTAAATTTTCTGATAATTTACTCACCCCATGTCATCCAACATGTTTATGTCTTTCTTTCTTCAGTCAAAAATAAATTAAGGTTTTTGATGAAAACATTCCAGGATTTTTCCCATATAGTGACTTCACTGGGGTTCAACAGGTTGAAGGTCCAAATGTCAGTTTCAGTGCAGCTTCAAAGAGCTCTACATGATCCCTTGACATGAGTCTTATCTACTGAAAACAAAAAAGACGTAGGCGGAAGTACAGATCCTTTGTCCACAAAGTGAACAAGCAAATACTAAGCCAAACGCCCTTTACAAAAAAAGGTTAAAAAAACATCTTGGATGACATGGGGGTGAGTAAATTATCAGGAAATTTGATTTGAATCACTCTCTGGTATCATTGTGAATATCTTACAAACGTTACCAGGTTTACCAGCTTTATGCTATGAAAAGAAAGTTAAAGATTGGATGTTCATTTAAATAGGAAAAAAATTGTAAGTGATGTTTACATCTATAATGTTGAAGACTTATACTAATTAAACAATTGCTGCTGATGGAGTTTAGTATAAATAAAAATAAGAATATGAAAATATTAAATGTAATTATTAACCTGATTTACAACTTTTCCCGTACAAGAATGCTCTAGATTTTGGGAACTGGATTTACGCACTTATGATAAAGTTTACAATACCTTGTTTTACAGTACCATAATATGAGCTGTTGTTTTGCGGTGTGCTTTGATCTTAACACCTTATCTTGTTATTTATTACCTGAATTACCACTCTCTCTCCTTTGTCCCTTGTGTTCAGCAATTGGTGAAAAGATTGAAAGTGAAATTGGGTTTTCTATTTTAGAATCAAATCCTGCCTTTCCTTCGAGGCTAAAAAGAGGCTTGTTGCCGCCACTTTCATTTCTGTACTAGACTATAGTGATGTTATATATATGTACTAGGGGTGTAACGATTCCCTCGTTTTCCATGCATCGATTAGAAATCCTGACGATGCATATGCATCGATCTTGAAACATGTTTTTTTGAATCGTGAATCGTTAATTTTGGCCGATAATCAATGTAAAATGCTAAGAATCGGATTAATTGCGATTCTATAGCGATTTAGTGATTTAAAATATATAAACATTAAATTACTACATGCGGAGAGTGATGGAGATGTTGTGCTCTGTCCGTAGCTCTCATTGAGAAGCCCACGTTTGAGCTGTCCTCACTACTGCTATTCACATGAGCAGACGACAGCTCTATTGAGACAGCAATAGTCCTACTGAGTCAAACTGATCAAGCCATTGATAAAGCTGACAGTCATTGCGTGCCACTACTGTTGAAATAAAACGCTTTCACTGAACCTGTCTGTCTCTCTGAACAATGAACCTGTCACCGTTATTTTCTATAAG
>JAOTNS010001463.1:0-21920 GCA_028476615.1 Culter alburnus
GAAGGGATCACTGGGATGCTAAAGCAGTGAAGTTTGACTACAATGATGGCGGACCGCGGCCGAACTTCAAACTTCCGGCGACTTCCTTGGGCACTGGTTTCACCAGACTCGCGCTTGTCAGTCAGTCACACATCACAACATTTCATAATCAGCGATTTCAATTTTATTTAGATTTGTGTTCAACATACTGTGCAGTTTACCGTTTACCTTAAGGAGTAACAGGGCGTGGGTCTGGGGCTGTCCTCGCTTGAGAATCAAGCACATGATGACGGCGGGAGTGGAAGGAGGGATTGAGCGGGATGTGGGTTTGCTGTCGGATTTGCAGTGTCTTTTTATTGAAGGCGTACGCCATTGTCAATCATCCCCGCGTGTATTTGGGGAAAATTAACCAGGCGGATTGGTCTAACTCTTTTGCTGGATTTGAGTTACTAGGCTGTGCACAGAGAAGTCACCGGGTTTTTGCGTAGTATAGAGGGACAGATCGTACCAGAGTCTTTGAGGTCAAAATGCGTACCTGGTACGCAAAATGAGTACTGTGGCAGGTCTGGATTTCATATAACAAAATCGTAGACAGGTCATTGACATCGGCTGATTGCAACTACACCGCAGGTTATCAGTAGTCTATGGCCATGTATTTCTGGCGTAACTTTTTAACTTTAATTCGGCACTGCAAGGCGGTCCGGTTAAATCCTCTGTCTCTCATTTTTGCAGAAAACTACAGAAAGACTTTTGTATTTCTGTGGGTGGTTGATAGTTGTTGCTTCATGTAGTCTTCTTTCCAAATTTGAAGAAGTGCTGTAGTTTCCTCTTCGGTCCATAACACCCCTCTTCCTGCAGCAGCCATGTTGAATAGTGCAATTTGTACGGAGGCGCGTTACGACCAGATTAATTAAAATTATGCGAACGGAAAAATCAAGCGAGTGAGCCCAGAGGGTTTGTGTTCAGATTGCGTGTTTTTAGCGAACCGTACCATAAGATGAAAGCGAACAGTACCGAGACCACCTCCCGAGATGGTCTCGGTTCGGTTCGTCTTTAAGGGGTCTGAGATCGTTTGGAGTGTTCACATATGGGCCAGAAATCACACAAACCGCGCTCAGACCCCTGAAAAGGACCAAGTGTGAAAACACCCTCTGACACGTACACAGTCTAACTGCACACATAATATGGAATAAGTTTAGTGTCAAAAAAACATTTCTGTACAGGACATGCATGTTACAATAAACATTGTATTTTCATTAGGGGTCCATGAGTAATCCATCTGATGATGATAGATTTGTAAAAATCAGCTTACCATTTAACTTCATAGAAAACTGAAGGAAGAAGTATAGACAGAAGAGAAGCTTTAAAGGACTCCAGTGGACCAACTACTTTCTAAAGGACTGAGGACCATACACCCGTACTGTCCCATTGCTTTTAAAAGGCACAGACTGAAAGGTTTGGGTTCGATACAAGCAAGCCCTGAATTCTCCTGTCGTGGCTACTGTACATTTGAGAAAATGTCCTGTCATCGTAACAGTTACTGTGGACAGTAAAGCGAACCTCAAGGCAAACTGTAGGGAACAAGGGGCACAGAGCATTCATAACTTCACCCAATTAAAAAGAGCACATGACAGAAACACAGTGGGCCAAGACTTACAAGGACAGCTCCCACGAGACACAAAACACCTAAGGATGTAATGGAGTCTGGCTGTAGGGACGAGGCTCAAAACGATATCGTGGGGAAACTCGTCAGAGAACACAGCAGCACAGTAATGAATAATAAGTATTCAGATAATGCTCGACAACAAAAAAGACAGTCCTGAGGAGGTCCTCCAGAAAATAATGTTACACTCTAAAGGGGTTCTGCTTTGGTCACACAGGGGGATCGAAATACATCAGGAGCGATGCCAGAAGGACATTGTTTATCTAGATGTGACTGGCAGCATCATATGGACAAAGAGAGGGCTCTCCTCCTTTCTATGTATGTGAGCTGGTCAGGAATCCCCACAAAAATTAATCTCCATTACTATTGCCACATACCTTACCTGGGATCACACCACGGCCTCAGTTACTTATTTCTCAAGGCATTTCAAAAAGGTGCTTTGTTAGGAGAGGTATGCGGTCATCCATCATGACCATGTGTGATGGGTCAGTGGTGGTATGCAGGCCAAAATGACCACATTTGCCCAGAAGACTCTGAATGACACCATTAACCACTACTACAAAACTGCAAATGGAAAAGGCAGAAAAGAAGATTTTGAGGTGCCCATTCTTCGTTGTTGACTTAGACACGTGATGAAGAATGACAAGGGGGGAAATGTGCCGAAAGTGTGGTAAGTAGTGTACTAAGAAAATACTGTTTGGACAGTCTCTTTAGTGTCTGAAGAACTTAATACAGGTTTTATGTGAGGAATTAACTTTCATTAATGTTCTCGCGAAAAACTGACCAATGGAACCGGTACCATCCAGAATGCACACACTTTCGAGTCTCTTAGCAGTGTGGCCTGCTATTTTCCAGTCAAAAGGTTTTGGTAGGGAAAAATTTTTTAAACTGTTTTTAACGAATTCATCATCATACTCCAGTCTTCAGTGTAACATGGAGCCTTCGAAATCATTCTATATGACTATAGAGGAATAGTATAAAAATCATTCATTAATGGTTATAGTTTATTCTGGACATAATTATTCTGTTCATTCCTACAGTTGAGCCAAAACGGTCCTGGAGCCCCCAACACGCCATTCTGCATGTCTCCCTAATCAAACACACTATTCAAGTCAGTAGCTTATAGTAGCGATCTCAAGACCTGAAAAGGGTGTGTCAGACAAAGGAGACATGCAAAATGTGCAGTGTTTGAGAGGATCCAGGAATGTGGTTGGGAATTACTGCCTTAGAGAGAGTAGCTAATTTACAATCAGCTTAAAGTATACATTAAGACAATACATATTTGAAATTACTACTATTTTACAGGACACATGTATGGAACAATTGCATTAAATGTAAATCCAACAACAACAGCAGGACACATCGGAGCAACAAGGCCTTTTGTCAGTACAGAAAGTAACTGTAGTGTGTTTTCTAAGTGTGTGTCGTCTAGTACGACTTACTACATTTACATAAAAAATAAAATTAATTACCTGCTACTCGAAGACCACAACACAGCATCATTTAATATAACAAGAAATATAAAGTCCACAGCATCTGCTGCCTCAAACACATGTAACAGGATGGTTGTCATAAGTAGGGCTGTATTAAAGCGCACAACACTGGAGAACATCAGAAAACATTTAATATAACCTCAGAACAATAAACAGTCGAATCATGGAGGAGAACACATCACAAACACACATGACGTTAAACAACGCTTGACCAAGAACAGACAGAAACTGAGGGGTTAAATACACATGGAAAACAATTAACTACACACAACACTAATTAATCAGTCACTGAGAGGACAAACAGGTGATGAGATGAAACAAAGAAACATGGGAAAGCTGGGTCAACTGACGAAACAGACAGCGAACTGAAGACAAAACCCTGACAATGGTCCTTTTAGCAGTATTTTTAATAACTGTATTTCTTCTATCATTGATGTGGTTCTTTTATGTGCATTGTGTGGTCTATGTGTGCTGTGTTGTAACTACTCATAAAAAATATATGTATATACTAATATATGTATTTGACTAAAACTACACAACATCAACAACAGATGGCACCAAGTACATGTCAATAGGTAACTGTATTACTGGAGTGTATTCCTGCTGCCCAGGGACATGGACATTGTCAAAAAGGTCAAAGCAGAAACTTCTTCAAGTTTTGTCAGTCATTTTTTCTTGGTTATTGTTTAGGAAGGCTGATGTCTTGTTGAATTGTGCACAAACTCCTACAATTGACAAACACACCTGTGATAATAACACATTGTTACATTACATTTAGGACATTAAAGGAACCAACAGATTTGCTACACGTTACAAGGGAATTATTTCCAATTCCCCACTGGACAAGCAAGGAGAGCAATATGTGTATTCCTGCAGCGCTCTTATCCATCAGCTCAACAAACACCTTCTTCCTTATGCTGGATTGTGGAGTGGGATAATGCTAGTCTGCTCAATTAATCAACATATACCTTTTTTGGTAGAAAATTCTTGGTTTGTTTTCTGAAAATCAAACGCATGACTTTATTTCTTTTTGTTCAAAGGTGACCTTGGACAACATGAGACGGGACCACAGAATGAGCTGTGCTCTAAGAGATATAATTCCCTGAGAAAGCTCACAGACAAGTCATTATAATATATTAACATAGCATAGCCTTTTTTCTCAGTGCTTATTGTGTTTAAAAGCTAAATTATGTTATGAATTCACCTGTTTTATACCTTTCTCAGAACATAACAGAGCACAACAAAACCAGGGAAGCATGGAAAAGAGCCGGTGGGATTTAAAGCACATCTGGTTTTCCTCTATCCGGCTCACTAGGCTTGATGACCTTGTGTCCCGCTATCAGTCGAGTCACACGGCTCTCCTGAAGGAGTATGAAGACTCCCAAAGAGTTTACACAAGAAAGGTTTGAATACTCTAATAAAGGTGTAATTGAATATATGATGGTTGTTATATTTCAATATAATCAGTTACGTTTTTTTTAAGGCGGGGGCAGTTCCGTTTTCCATAAGTTGAATAGGGATTTAGTAGGATACAGCATATCTTTTTGTCAACAAGGTATCAAAATTTTTTCACCCCATTTTCTGTGTCCCTCACTTCTCAACAAAGTACACCCTTGATGACATTTAAAAGTCCAACAAAAAGGAATATTATTGCTATTTGGTGAAAATCAAATGTACTGTAAGTTTAACCACACAAAATGTAACAGTCATAAACATGAGGCAAAACTGAATTGAGGGATGTAAAAAGTTAGATACCATGTTACTTGTGTTAGGCTACTTTGTTTACCATTTAAATTTTGAAAAAAAAAAAAACGCTCTTGGAAATCATGTTATCTTATCTTTTTTTTTTTTTTTACTCTTTACATGATCATAAAATGCATTGCTATTTACCCAGTAGCTCTGCAGAAACTGGGATCTAAGCCACTATTTTCAATAAAAAAAAAACTCACATTAAAATCAAAAATACTTTCGAAGATTGACTATGTAACACCTGAGTAAGTAGAAAAGGACCATATACAGATGAAAAAATTTAATTGGAACCCTAATATGTTTGATGTCTTAACATCTTATTTTATAATGCAACTTAAAAGATGAATGTCCATTTAATCGTGCTGTCAGTCAGCTGGAAATGGTGAACTCATTCATTCTCAATCACATCATGGTTTATTATTTTATCCTCAGTCACAATTTCCTGTACGGCGGCTAGCATGCAATCTTTAACAGTCTCCGAATCAGTAAATGTTTTTTCTTCTTTCCGAGGATCCATGTTACACGGAGAGAAGCTGCTGTGGCCTTCTCTAGATAAGACCCTTATTCCTCGTCTGGGATCGTTTAAAGCTCTTTGAAGCTGCACTGAAACTGTAATTTGGACCTTCAACCTGTTGGTAGCTATTGAAATCCATTATATGGAGAAAAATCCTGAATGTTTTCCTCAAAAATCTTCGTTTATTTTCGACTGACGAAAGAAAGACATGAATATCTTGGATGACATGGGGGTGAGTAAATGATCAGGAAAAGTGTATTTAAAAGTGGACTAATCCTTTAAAGTAACAACGCTTATTTTAAATGTGTCGCTAGTTGATGAGCCCTGGTAGAAACTAAAAGCAAATGCAAGCCCTTTCTTTCAGACATCACTGCAGGAGGAAATCTTTTTCCAGGTTTATTGGTCTTTATATTTGTAATGAAGGGTCAGTGGAGAGTGGATCCATTTGCAGTCTTTATTAAGATACAGCAAATACAACAGGGCAAAGACGGTACCGTGGTCGGGAACAGGCAAGAGGTCGGGGCTGGCAGCAAGAATCAAAGTCAGGTCACAGGCAGTAGTCGAGACAGGCGGCAAGCAAACACAGATCAGAATCCAGGCAGAAATCAGGGCAGGCGGCAACGGTTCAAACAGTGATAAACAGCCCAGGTAATAACAGGGTAGCAGTCTACAGAAATAACGCTCAGAAATGATCACCTTAGCAAATCAAGACTTCACGATGTATGGGAGTATGTGAGCGTCTTAAATAGTGTGTGTGTGATGTGGTGCAGGTGCATGTGCAATCAGTCCCAGAAATGAGGGCCTATGGGAAATGGAGTCCGAATTGTAAACAGTCAATATTCAGGTGACGGCTCCCTCCTGTGGTCCGGAGGATGAGTCGAGGGAACCACATTCATGACAATATTCTTTTTTAACTAGCAAAATGTACCCATTTGCAAAATGACTTTTTAAATTATAAAAATTAAGAAAGTTTACTGTGATAGATAGGGGCGATTACACAGAAAAAAGTCTAAGTAATCCCTACATAAAACACGGAAACCCCAACATGTCTGGACATGTCTACACAACAAATCCCTTATGCATTGACTTTAATTAATATTCTATTACTTACATGTTCACATTTTGGGTGTTTTATATTTCAAACTAAAAGCAATTGTTAACCCATTCATTCGGACATCATTGCAGGAGAAAATCTTTTTTCCAGGTTTTAATTTTAACTATAATAATCACTCTCAGTAAATTTAGTAACCGTTTTTAAATTTTCAGTGTGTTACAATCTTTTGGAGATGTGAATGTTTTTCACTTTTTGAAGTGTGTGACCTGGTGAATAAGTGTAGCATTTTGATAGGTTGTGTTTGGAAAATTAAAGCAAGTCACTTGCTGTTACTTGCTGTTGTTGTGTTTTAGGTAGAGAATTGTGTGTAGTGTTTTGAAAAAAGTTTTTTATGCAATTGAAAACTGAGATTTTTGTCAAAAATCATGTTTCATGAAAAGATTTTGTGTATAAGCAGTTGGAAAAAACTGTAATTAAGATGTTTTTTGAGCTCAGATTACATCAGAGAGGATAATGTTTTACTGTACTGAATGGCGTTATTTACAAGTACATACACTTTAAAAACACAGTGGAGAAAACAGCTTATGACTATCTTGAAACAGCTTGGACCAACTTTATGACATGTTCCAGAACACAGCACCACATCAGCAGCGTTAACCAGCATAGGAATCATATTGGTATATGCTACTTTTTAGCATAAAAACATAACATTGCAGTGAATGACTTGCTACATATTTGCTCATGTAGGGTGAGTAAATGATGACAGAAATTTAATTTTTAGGTGAACTATCCCTTTAAGTGTGTGCACATGTTTATGTATTTGTGCGTGTGATGAAACAAATAGCGTCTTTATATTCTGCTCATAATTGCTTCTGCCAAAAAAAAAGATTTACACTGCCTTATTAATTTTATTAAAAGTAATATTTTACATTCAGCATTTTCCTATTGATGTCGGAGTAATGTTTTTCCCATGTGATTACAGATTCACAAAATGCATGCCTTAGGGAGGAATCCTCTTCTTCTCTTGGGGAAGAGGAATGTGTCCGGGTCCTTCTCAACTGACGGGATCACAGCTAATCCCTTTTTATCATCAGAGGAGGTGTCCATCGACACAATAAAGAACATTTCTACATGTCTTCTAAAAGGTAAATGTACTGCTAAAGATTTGTCATTAGTTTCACCTCAGTGAATGTAAGCCAGTCAGTGTAGAGTTGTGCAGTGATCCGTATGACATTTGGAGCAATGGCTCCTTTCTTACAGAGCAGCCTTTCAGGTCATGTCAATATCAGGCTTGTTTTAGTGTAGAAATAGACACTCCAGCTGCTTATTTTACAGTGAAATATTCTGTCCTGGACAGTGGAGTTGAGAGCAACCACAGCATGTCGTCCAGCGGGGAAGATCGTGTTGCCAGAGATGGAGTAGATGGCACAGTCTTTCATAAGGGGGATAATCCCAGTGGCAGCACTGGTGGAGAAGATGTTGTTACTTTAACCCTTACTCCAGTGGATGGGTCAGTCATCATCTATAGTTTGGGGTCATATGTACACTGAACTGTTCATTAAACAGTGTTTAGTTTTTGCAATGTACCATTAAACTGCATTTGAATACTTAAAATACATTGGAAGATTGTCTTGGTCTTTTTAACTATTAACACACAATAAGAAATGTGACACACACTGTAAACCTGAACAGTACTATAAACTTATAAAGATTGAGTACACTGCAGTTAAAGTCTGTTAAATCATTGATCTTCATGGTGAAGAGTATGTCTGTGGTTAGGTCAAGATGAGCTGTGAAACTTCAAGGCTATATATACTGCAGGTTTATTAACATTTCATTCAAGTAAATCTTGATAGCCCCTCTGATGGTTACATTAGTGCATTCTGGTGCTAACTAACACTTAACCATAAAGATTAGGTGTTAGTTTATTCAATATTTCAATTCAATTGTAATCACCAAATTTGTGTAGTATAAAATAATATTTTTTAGGTTCTACTGAAATAATCTTTTACTGAAATGTTTTGAGTATTCTGAATTTATTGGGTTATATAACCACTGCATCAAAATAATTAAAAAATAAGAAACATTAGTGTCACAGAGACGAACTCCGTGATTCCCTCCTCTGGCCATCGGAGGGAGCCCTCTCCCGAGTACTAACACAACACACACACACATACTGGTTTTTGTTAATTAGGAAGACTATTTTTTCAAACCAGTTTTTTGCAACACTAAACAGTCACCCCTTTCCACTTGTGCTAGAAAGATGTAATAAATCTTAAAAAATCCTATTTGAGCTATACAACACAAATCTCACTTCAAAATGTGAAAAACATCAGAACTCAAACAGAACCTGACACCATGCTGTATTAAGAGACAAACCATAATAAGGTAATTAGTTCCGCCCATGACACAAATAGTAATTAACAGGGCCAACTTTAGTTGTCAGGACCATGGCCATACACATACACAAACATGTAAACTCTGTGTATTAAAGGGTCAAACATGGATAAATGGAACCTTAAACAAGTATTAGATCAACAATCCATACTATTTGTGAATAGAAATTAAAATTAATCTAGTTCTAGAAAAAAAAGTAAGAGTTGTCCGAACTGAAAACAACTTGCATTGACATACCTATAAATACATCAGTGCCCTTTGTTTTGGCTCAGAATGCAAGTAATGTTTTTAGTAAGGCATGTTTGTTAAATACTAGTTTCCTAATTAAACTTGGCTAAGATGATCCCTGTCCAGGAAACTACCCCATAATGTTTATGCATGTTTATAATGTACAACAAAAAAGATGTACAACAAACAAATAATGTACTATCAAAAAAGTTTGAATTGTTCGTAAAAAGAAAAATGCCCTTTTGGACTATATATAGTCTATTACAGTACTTTCTTGTTTTCGGACTGCCAGTCGCAGCCGTTTTGTGGAGAGCTGAATGAGAAGAGTGCATTGCAGTAGAGAGCAGATTAAAGTCAAGGCAGTAAACAGCATTGAGGTAAACAAAAGCCTCCTAAGTGAAAACTCTGTAACACTAAAGATGACTTGCTGGTGGCTCATGATGACTCGATGGCCCTACTGTTTAAGTTGATTTTCAATAAAGCAGTGTTGATTTTTCGCTTCTGCGTCCTCTATGTTTGCAAAATGCTCAGGTAAGCCACGGGCTAGTTGGTTAAATTTACCCAGAAAGGATTTTTGCTTATACTAAACTAAATTTAAGGTTTGTTTTTCAGCAAAACCACAATGTACAGTCAGATCACAACACCTGAAATATAGTTTATGGCACGATTTGCGTGAAATATGATTGCCTACATGTGTATACTCTTTAAAAAAATAATTAAAACTGGATTGAAGTGTGATCCAGTGACGTACGAAGTGCGGAACTTTCCATTTTAGAGGCCACCTATCATACAGTTTCTGCCTCCACGTTTTAAATTACCACTTTATTTTCTGTGAACAGCACTTTTCAGGAATGAACGGAAGAAATTTAAGACCTGGATAAATTTAATTTAAGACCTAGGACTTAAAAAAAAAAAAAAAAACCTTTTTAAAAAACTTAAAACTTCACTTTCTGAATTTTAGACTTAAGACTCCGCGGGAACTGTAAATACTGAAAAGAAAATGTCACATCACATGGCATGGCAAAGTGATTGAAAGCAATGAGACAGAGGAGAATTATGCGCTGTAGAGATACTGGACCCTTGGGCCAACACACCTCACATGGCTGTAATCACAAGTGTAAAGGAATTAGTTTATAAAGGATGTAGATGAGTACAATCAGGAGAGAGGAAACAGTCTTCAGTTCCCTTTGTGAAATGTTTTAATGAAGATGAAAACGCTCCGGTTTCAAAATCAATGTGGATATTTAAATAAAACAACTCCGGTAAATCCACAGGCAGACAGCAACAAAACTGCAGGTATAACAAAAACAGAAAAATAGAACTAAAGAGGAGCTTAAATGCACGGTATAATGATGAACTTCATGACTAATAACTGTTTTTTTAGTAAATGAATGTTCCATGGTAACGATTAGTGGCTGGAAAAGGACAAAAAAGGAACACCGGAAACATAACTTAACAGGCAAACTAAACCAAATTAGAACTAAATGGACTGTGTGGAGATGACATCACTGGTGGACAATTCATCACATTTCCATATTATAGCTAGGATTATATTTTCTTTTCAAAGTCACACCACGATTTCTTACGAAGTCTCTTATGTTTAATAGAGCGACCAGCAGAGCAGGATCTTCTGCCTCCTTGCATTGCTGGCATTCAATCATAGTGGCCAGTTTTCCTTTTTGATGTGTTCGCCAAAATGTCTCATGACCGCGGCAACCTCCATGGACCATTGATGCTTTTTTGCTCTCCTAGCATTTCCAGAGGAACTAGAAAAAGACAAAGAAATCAATGAAAACAAACTCAACTTTTAAACTAGATAAACCTTCACACTGACTCCACCAAAAGATGTTTCTCTACAGGTGCAGCATCAGCATAGTGTTTTTCACATCATCTCCACACTTTGACTACTATCCAACTGCCATAAGCAGAATCTTGACTCATCACTTAACATTCCTCAATGTTCATGTTCGAGCCCATGTGTTGCCAAACCAGCCCAAATGGGCATGTTATTACAGTTTTTGGTGACAGAATGAAAAAACATTTTTACCTTGTCTTAGTCAAGTCAAGTCACATTTATTTATATAGCGCCTTTTACAATGCAAATTGTGTCAAAGCAGCTTTACAGTCACAGTTGGTGAAAATTGTAAATTCAAAAAAAGTAAATTCAATATTGATTAATTATTGATTTAAACAACTAGGGCTGGGAAAACAAAAATAAATACGTCCTTGCAAAATGTGATTTATTTTTATTCATTTTTCCACAAAACAGAATAATAATAAACGCGTCCAAACTATGGCATAACACAAATGGAACTGTGGGAATTTTGTTGGTGACTAAAGCATCCAATCAAAAACTGCCATTTTATTATTATTATTATTATTATTATCATCATTATTGTTATTATTTTTATTTTATTCAGATATGTAAATTAGCATGTATAAATTGCTATTAGGTCAATTAATGGGGAGATAATCAAGGATCGAATCAAATTCAAATTGGAATTTCCAGCAGTGTTCGTGAAGTTCAACACGAAACAGCGAGTTGCGTTCCGAGGTTTGCTCTTCCAGGCTGTGAGTGTGTAAGCGGTGTGCCAATTTTCCATTACATTCCCACCGAAAGAAGTTTACATTCTTTTGAGTGGCAGCAAAGGCAGCCAATCAGCGTTAAGTGCTTGCGTGCTTTGCTCAGGCCTGGCGTCAAGGGCTTAGCCCGCCCTGCGATGGTCTCAAGCCCCCCAACCAGCCAGGCTTGAGGTTTGACTCTGCCCAGTCTTTCAAGCCCCCCATCCAGCCAAGTGGCAGGCTTCGGCTCTGCCCCATCTTTTCATCTGCGTTTTAGCGCCTTTTCAAGTTCATTAAGAATTTTCCATGACCAAGGCACAGAGCAGAGTGAAGGTCAAAAGGTAAGTACATTAACTGATAGATGACATCCACATCTAGTCATACTGTGGTGCAGGACCAATACAACGCCTTCCTATCCACTCTAAAAAAAAAAATGCATCCCTTGTTTATCTGCAGTTCTTAACACACATTGAAGACAAACTATTTAATCTAATGGAGTAATCTAACGGAGTAATCTAAATGAAAGGCGCAAATGTGGCAAAAGTAATGCGTTTTAAAAGGCAGACACATTAATGTAAACACGGCCAAAGATTAGTGTAGTACAGGGCGTATTTGAGCACATAGCATGCGGTTTTCAGCACCGTTTTTCACGTCACCCCTCTGCTCTAATAGGCCTTTTGCGTTCCAGAACATTTGTTTTACAAATTAAGCACTATTGTGGATGTTGCATTAATGGAAAATGCAGTCATGCACAAAAGTAAATGCACACAGATGTTATAGTGGAACACTGTATTAAGGTTAGTATAAATCCAATCATATTTTTTTAAAAATATTTAAATCAGCCCTTAATAAAAAAAAAAATGCCCCTAATATTAAAAACCTAGCCTGGATGCCAGCCAAACTTAGCCCCGCCCACAACATTTGAGGACAGGAAGTTTGGTCTGGTGTTAGCTCCGTTGAGGCACAACTATGCCCGAAGAGACAGTTCAGACCAATCAATTTGTCAGGGCGGGCTTTATACAATGATGGACAGCTGAACAAAAGTAACGTAATCAACCACATCACCAAAGAGCGCGCGTGTTCAACCTTTTGAATCTGAGCTCCATGGCTCTGCACTCAATTGGATAGACCTCCAACCAATCAGAGGCATTTTTTTTTTCCTGGTTCAGTTGAGACACGCCCCCTAATCACAGCCCAATGGAACGGTATCGGACTCAAATTCTGACTAGAATTGAGTAGGATAACGTCAGGCTATTAAAAACCTAGCACACCCAAGCCTGGCGAGAAAGAGTATGGACGAATTTCAAACTATGTTTTTGCGCCCTTGAAGGGCATGTCAGGAAGAGGACACCGCTTAAACTTTCACTAAAGATGTAAATAAAAGGATGTTTTTGATTGCTCTATTCTCCAAATTTATTTTTAGCGGCCACACAATGAGACAATTGTGCAACTCCCTGCACAATTAAAAGCTATGATCTTCGAAGGCAATATAGGGCATAGGGAAGATCACTTTCAATTGATATTCTTCCTATATGTGAAATGAAAAATTACTTTTTGCATTTGGGTCTATTCGAGATCGGATCACGTTCTCACCGCAAAAGAACCGCTCCAGAGTTCGTTTGAAAGCGTACCGAGACCACCTCTTCAAGCAGGTCTCGGTACCCTTGTTTGGTCCGCCTTTGGTGCCACCTGCCCAAACGAACCGCACCAAAGGGGGAAACGAACTCTGGTACGATTCAACCGAACTAAATGAGGCAGTTGTGAAAGCACCCTAAGTAACTTGGTGTTTAGTGACATGTGTATGTGTAGGAGCATTTACCAGACTGTTTATTCGTTGTCTTTTTTCTGCTGGGCTCTTTGTCCTCCATTAGTTTCCTGCTGGGTTCTTTGCCCTTACCATCTGCGTTTTCACATGCTAAAAACAAAACAAAAAACAATTGTCACCAGAAGCATTTATCTGTTGTAGGTAAGTTTCACAAATACTGTGAAGCAGAAGATGCTCCTTTATGGGGTCAAACAACTAATAGACCCTTTAAATCATGAATATTCTTCGTAAGGTGAAATCCAAATTTGCAGCCTGGACTTGTAGTTCACGGTGAGACATATGGATGCATGCTATGTCCAGTGCTACTACAGCTTATACCAAAAGACATGGAGCTGACAAGACTCCAGTGGTGAGTGGAAAGTCGACCAGCTCATCCAGTTTCTGGAAAACGATGTTGAGAACAGAGAGAGCACTGCAGCGGAGCAAACCAGGTAACTAACAAAGAGACATTCCACCAAATAATAAATTCTAGGCAACACTTTACATGAAGTGAACATGACAGATTAATCATATTAAGAAACCACTTAGCTTTATGGGTAAGCATTACATGAAACTGTGAGGTGGCTGGTTTTGACACTGGCTGTCATGAAGCCAATGATAATTAATCTGCTATATCATGTTTATTACAATTTATGTTGTCATGGTAATGTCAAGTTGAATGAAAAGACACTGACAGGTTATGATGTATTGGTTTTTGTCTAGGTGTCATAAAGACATCTTAAACCATAAAGACATCTATGTCATATTGCATTAAAAAAAAAAAAAAATCATAATTGAGCGCATGACACTCAATAGCCATGTTTGCATCGTCGGGCTTCAAAACTTTTGGGATCACCAGTACTTTACTGATCAACAGAATGCCTTCCATCTTACTTCGGACTAAGAAAATTATCAGCATCTGTAGAAACAAAGACGCGTTATAACGCAGAACTCACCATGTTAAGGATCCGGCACACACTGGCATCGGTTAGAGAGAAGTTTACAAAGTTACGGGCACAGAACAAAGTCTTTAAATCGCAACAGTGCTGAGAAATGATATAGCAGATGTCTGTTACTGGACAATCGTCCTTGTATTGGAGGAGCAATCGCTCGACTCACGATGCTAACTAGTCGGTGAGTTAACTTATTTGCTACATAACGTTTACATACAAAAAACACTTGAAATACAATACAAATAACGACTGCATAAGTGCCTTACATGAGTGTTTAGGGTTTTTTTGTGTTATATTATCATCTCTGTTAAATATTTTAGCCAGCTCTTAAGAGAAGTAACCATGGTTTTATTATAGTAAAACTGCTTTAGTTGTAGCCATGCTTTCTGGTGTTTTGGAGATTAATGTAACTGTCATATGAATGTAGCAAACTTATGTGTATACTGTATGTGTATTTACAGACCAGTTATACAAAACATCACAAATGTGCTCCTTATTGTTTTGTGTCTATTACAGAAATAAAGCCGTGGATTTTGAAATCAGACCGGAGTTTGGGGTCTTAAAATACACCCATTTGCACGGATATAAACTTCACATGTAAACTAGATAAAAAAGTTCGTCGAGACAAACTTTAAGTTGGCTTGAAAAAGCCTAGCCAGAAAGTTTGAAACAGTTTTAAAAGTTTGAAGTTTGAACGTTTGAAGTTTAAGTTTTAGTTTAGTTTTTTAGATAGATAGATAGATCGATAGATAGAAATAGTCAGAGAAAGATAGTGAGATAGATTAGTTTGATAGATAGATAGATAGAAATAGTCAGATAAATAGATAGATAGATAGATAGATTTTTATCAAGATAAATACAGGAAGTTGTCAAAGAAAAACATATAACACGTCATCCTTGTCGTCGCAAAATCTGACCAATGAGAATAAAGTGTATTAACATCAGGGATTTCACAGCCAATTTTGAACAACTGCGACGCCTTACCATCACTACGTGAAACCCTCATACCTCACTAAGCTCATCAATTTCATCCCTCAACTGATCATTACTTAGATATATACATAATGCTTCTGAGTTTCATGAGATAGGGAGCTTTTCAGCACTGATGTCCATGGCTGGAGCTGCACTTACACTGTACTCCTCGTAAGTGTCAAACAGCAACACCATGTACTGCGAAGCACTGCGCCGGTCGTCATCCTAACGTCAGGCTCCATTCGTCACCACAATGGTAACCCGCAAAACTCCAACATGACAAAAAATTCTCTCTCTTTCATTCATCTTGCGTAAAAACTAGACAAAACAAGGCTAAAGCTAGTCCGAGAATAAAATGCATGTTTGGGCTGTTTTAACTGAACTTGCACTGACATATCTTGTAAAGTCATTGTTTTGTCTAAAGATGCACAACATTTTTTTCAAGGGTATGTTTATAAAAGTTACTTAAATTATCCTACGCCCTGTCTGTGAAACCAGACAGTATATAATGTAAATTTTCCTCTTCCGATTAAGTCTCTTGCAAAGCATTCTGGGAAATAGAAATGCCCTTACCCCCAGAAAGTAGATTGTGCACGAGGAGGCGTCAAAAAGCAAGAAACCACTACAATCATTGTTTCAACTGGATGCGATGTAGCGCGAGGAGACAAAAATATAATACATGCTGTTGCGAAACTTCCAACAGAAGGGGTTTGGAAAATTTGCTTTGATGCATCAAGAGTAGAGCATGTTATTATTGTGTTGCTCTTGATAAAATTTAAAAGGCAATTATATATGGTTAAATATATAATATTTTTAATACAGTATTTAATAAGAATTGACTACACATTTTTATTACTTTCTTGTAGGGAGATTTATCCTCCACCTTGTGAACAGGTCTCCCTCTTTCCCAATCATGAGGACAGTTGAATATCTAAGAAGAATTCTTTCTTCTTCAACTTTCAACTACTCAATGATCAAGATCATCACTGTGTGTTTCAACAGCTGAAGACGTGCTACGTTGAGCGCCAGTCGTCATCCTAACGTCAAGCTCCACTCGTCATCACGACGGAAATCCCCAAAACTCCAACATAACAAAAAGTTTTCTAAATCTTAAACAATAACAATGATTCATTTTTAACAGTGAGCATATTTTAAAATCCATAGTTTGATAGCATATTTAAATTCATGACATTTCAACAGCTAGTAATAATAATAATAATACATTTCTATTGTAAGAACAGCTATTGTGGTGATGCGAGTTACGTTGTCACAGGTGAAGATAATGAGGAAATTAAATTGCTACATTATGAGACACAATTGTTCTGCTCCTTCAAAAGTGGACAAAAATGCATATTCAAGACAAAGGGGGTAAAATGACAATCAAAATAAATCTATTTCGACTGTCACTTGAAGTGAAATGTGAAATGTGTTGCGGTATAGAGTGCCCCAGGGATGACGTGTTTTTGTAGGCCAACCCGGAAGTTAGTGGCGCACGGGTTCCCTCGACTGAAAGCCTATTCATTTTTCCCATAGACTTTTGGAAAATTGCAGAAAATAAGCTCTGTGTTTAACAAAGGGTTATGACACTTACACATTTTGTCTATCAAGATAATCTTTACAAGTTAACACAACATTTATAGATTTTGAAGCCTAAATAAAGTCGTCAGATATAAAAGGCTAACCGTAGGCTATAAACGGACTACAGCACACCATGGTCGCGAATCAACGTCGTCACCACCAAGCGTCCTCAAACTTTATTAGAAAACAACTCTATTTTAAAACATGCTCACTGATTATGATCTGCACTGTGTATGAATACTTATCCACTTTTTGAGAATGCTGTCCAAATGTCCTGTTTGTCATGATGACGTCTAAAGTCCCCGCCAAAGGAAGTAGTCCCTTTTAGCAATTTGTTAGCAACCGCCGAATTTAAGACACAGTAAAAGTTTAAAAAATCACAATCGGGTTATAACTGGTGTGTTTTATGTCATAGATCAAAACGTGAAAGTATTTAGAGGCTTTGTTAACCACAGACCTTATTTCAGGCGATTTAGCAAAAACCCATTCAAAAAATCCATAGACTTTATGGCGTTGGAACCGGAAGTCCTAAAATGCTAACTCGCTTCCGGGTTTTGCCTACAAAAACGCGTCATCCCTGGGGCACTCTATTACATGAATGCTCACGTACCATGCATTGATCATTACAACCAATCACACACATCTCTGTTGAGCTCCTGATGCAATAACCAATCAGATGCGTTTAGATTAGTTACCGGTGAAGAAAAAAAAAATGCTAATATCGCGGGAGTTTTTGTCGCGTTCAGTCAGTGATGCAGGTCTTTCTGAGGGGAGTTTGTGTGTGACGCACTCTGAAAACTCTGAATGCAGGTACGATGCAAGTAGGCTAAGATATTACAATTATTACAATATCACGAGTAACATTACGATATTATTGATGTTTAATGATGATTAATGATGTTATGAGGCAAAAAGTTGCTGTCATTACAGCTTCAACCTTTGTGGGAAAGTTGTCTGCTAGACGCATCATCATTTTGTCAAATTCTTACATTTAATCAATAAATTAAATGAGTAACAAGACAAAATAACTGACGAAAAATAGCTGACGAGTTAACTATCAAAATTCATCTTTGCAATGCTGAGGAAATAGATGCATCTGAAATATCATTGTTTAATGCTGCTCACAGGGATCAACAATGACTTAATTAACAGCTAATTAATAAGGGCATAAATAATGCTTTGTTTTAAAACATTGAATATATTTTTTATTTTATTTTAAATTCAAAATGGATACTACTTTAAATGTAAAATTAAAACCGCCACTAGGTGGCAGCAAGTCACCTTTATCGAGTGAGTCATTGAGATCAACAGATTAATTTGGCTTGTTCATTCAGGAACGAAACTTTAATGTACAGCGAGTCATCAACCAATTCATTCTGATAGATATATAGAATAGAATATTATTTAATTACTGGATGCATCAGTGTTCTTGAAATAATTTCTTGAATAAACGATTCAATGACAAATACATTTCAGTCACTTGTCGCCGCCTGCTGACGAAACAATGTAATCCGTAAATGCATGGATTTCTTAAAAGGTAATTTACTCTATTTTGATCACTACTGTATACATAACTTTTAATATCCGAACTATAAAGTTTTATGTTAATATTTTTTGCGGTGATTTCAATATAAGTAAAACTGAAATGAGGATGCTTTGTGGTTGAAAACACTTGTATGTGCCGCCGTTTTATACCTACATGACAACTTTTCTATCAAGTCAAACTTTGAGGTTGATCAACATGCAACGAAACCGATGGTGCAACGCAACTTGATATTCTCTAACAATAATAATAATAATATAATGAAAGTAAAACATTTAAGGCTGTGTTTATAGCAGGAAAAAAAGATTGTATCACATGGTAATTGTATGGGGGGAAAGGTGTGAATTATAAAACTTGTGTATATATTTTATGAATATATATATATATATATATATGTAATGTCTGCACATCGATTGTTTTCATATATATATATATATATATATATATATATAACAAACAAACAACTTGTCTCTGAGGTGTGGCCATCTGTGTCCTTCTGGCGTGATGAGGCCCTGCTCGAGCGGAGTTTGGAACTCAGACCTGCTGCCAAATACTGAATACAGTGAATGCTCCCATCAAAAACTGCAGATAGGATGTAAGTAAGATATTAACTTATAATAGCTTTGTTTTTCATGCTACTAAAATAACAATGTCTTTATTTTCTGATGTGTAAAAACCAATTAACTTATTCATAAATGGTTCTTGACTTGGCATGCATGATACAACATTTAATGTATTCTTTTAATCGATATTAATCATTACAATATCATGATCAACAATCAGAAATAATGTTTTTATTATTATCATTATTATTTCAGCCCTACTCTATAATGATTGAATTCCATTTTTTTCATATATGTAATTTGATATACTTTGTGTAAACTATTTTGATTTGGTTAAATGTAACTATTTGACAGAAAGTTTGGTAATCATAAGAATTGCCCTTTAAACAGGAAAATTTGCCCTTGACAATCAATAACCTAATTTGGACTTTTAAATGGCACCTGTTTTCACCAGGTCTTCGTTTCGTTTTGGTTGACAAATTCGATATTAAAAAAAGAGAAAGTTTCAAATACTCTTTTTTTTTTTTAAAAAGTGTATGTACATATTACTTCTATATACAGTGGTTACGGAAAGTATTCAGACCCCCATAAATTTTTCACTCTTTGTTATATTGCAGCCATTTGCTAAAATCATTTAAGTTCATTTTTTTTCCTCATTATTGTACACACAGCACCCCATATTGACAGAAAAACACAGAATTGTTGACATTTTTGCAGATTTATTAAAAAAGAAAAACTGAAATATCACATGGTCCTAAGTATTCAAGGCAAGGCAAGGCAATTTTATTTGTATAGCACATTTCATACACAATGGTAATTCAAAGTGCTTTACATAAAGAAGAAGAATAAAAATAAAACATAAGGAATAGAAATAACAGTAAAAACAGATAATTTTGCTATTTGGATTTAAAATGCATTAAAAGTCAGAATCATGATGATACATAAAAGATATAAAAATACATTAAAAATGAAATAAAAACAGGAAAAGAATTTAAAGAATAAAAAGATAATACGTATAAAATAAAGTGCAAACAGTTAGGACATAGCACAGTGCTCAATCAGCAAATGCATAGGTAAAAAGATGTGTTTTGAGTCTGGATTTGAATGTGGCTACTGTTGGAGCACACCTGATCTCTTCTGGAAGCTGGTTCCAGCTGCGGCTGGCGTAACAGCTAAAAGCAGACTCTCCCTGCTTTGAGTGAGCCCTTGGTATTTTTAAGTGAGTTGATCCTGATGATCTGAGTGATCTGTTAGGTTTATATTCTATGAGCATATCTGCAATGTATTGAGGTCCTAGGCCATTGAGTGATTTATAAACAAGCAACAGTACTTTAAAATCAATTCTAAATGCAACTGGAAGCCAGTGCAAGGACCTGAGGACTGGTGTGATGTGTTCATGTTTTCGGGTTCTGCTCAGAATCCTGGCAGCAGCGTTCTGTACGAGCTGCAGCTGTCTTATGGTCTTTTTGGGAAGACCAGTGAGGAGCCCATTACAATAATCCACCCTGCTGGTGATGAAAGCATGAACAAGTTTCTCTAAGTCTTGACTGGAGACAAAGCATCTAATTCTTGCAATATTTTTGAGATGATAATATGCTGATTTAGTTATTGTCTTTACATGGCTACTGAAACTCAGGTCTGACTCCAAAATCACACCAAGATTCCTGACTTGATTTTTAGTTGTTGACCCCTAGAGTGAAGGTACATGTTCACTTTGAGAACTTCATTTTTGTTTCCAAACACAATGACTTCAGTTTTGTCTTTGTTTAACTGAAGGAAGTTTAGGCACATCCAATTTTTAATTTCATCAATGCATTGACACAGGGAGTCAATGGGGCTGTAGTCGTTGGGTGATAGGGCTAGGTAAATCTGGGTGTCATCTGCATAGCTGTGATATGCAATTTGGTTCTTTCTCATTATTTGGCTCAGTGGCAGCATATATAGGTTGAACAGAAGGGGTGCAAGTATTGAACCTTGAGGGACTCCGCATGTCATGGATGTCCACTCAGACTTATGGTCACCGATACTCACATAATAACCTCTCCCTTCTAAGTATGACCTGAACCATTTAAGGACCATCCCAGAAAGCCCAACCCAGTTTTCCAGCCTGTCAAGAAGAATGTTGTGATCGACAGTGTCAAACGCAGCACTGAGGTCGAGAAGAACCAGCACTGATAATTTACCTGAATCTGTGTTAAGGCGAATATCATTTATTATCTTTATGAGTGCTGTCTCTGTGCTGTGATGCGGTCGGAAACCAGATTGAAAGTTATCAAAGTATCCATTCAAGCTTAAGAACTTGTTCAGCTGATTGAAAACAACTTTTTCAATGATCTTGCCTATGAAAGGAAGATTTGAGATTGGCCTGTAGTTGCTCAATATGGTGTTATCCAGATTGCTCTTTTTCAGGAGGGGCTTAACAACTGCAGTTTTCAGGGATTTTGGAAAAGTCCCAGAGAGAAGTGAGGCATTTACCATTTCTAGGAGATCTGCTTCTAAACTGTTTAACACTCTTTTGAAAAAAGATGTGGGAAGTGTGTCAAGGGCGCAGGTTGATGTTTTAAGGTGCTGTACTGTTTCTTCCAAAATTTTACCATCAGCTTCGAAATCAGACATAATAGCTACTTTCTGAGGTTGTGATCTGATCTGTTTTACCCCAGTGCAGCTCAAGGATGTGCTGATCGCCTTTCTGATATTATTAATTTTCTCAGAGAAGAAGGAAGCAAACTCACTACATTTGCTGTCTGAGAGCATTTCACTGGGAATCTGACTTGGGGGGTTTGTTAGTCTCTCTACTGTAGCAAAAGAGTGCGGGTGTTGTTTAAGTTTCTGTTTATAATTATTAGTGAGAAGAAGGGTCTGTCAGCT
>JAOTNS010001464.1:0-40141 GCA_028476615.1 Culter alburnus
TGCTGCTTGCAGCTATTTTGAATTGACTGTTACAATGTACTACAAAATTAAGTGAAACTTGGAAAAAAAAGGTTTAAGTTAAAACACGCTGAATTCAAATGTATGACTATTTAATATAAACCATTATAGGTGATGTATATCATACCCAGAGGGCACAAGCTGATGTGACTGAAGTGAGTAGATTCAAAACTTTATCTCCCTCGATCACAATGCCAAGGTCAGCAGGTGGTTCATGAAGTTCTCCAGCTCCTTCAGAATAATGAACACCACCATGAAGAGCTGCTCAAGGTCACCCTCACAATCATCTGTCTGGTTATCCTAAAGTTGTGCACATGAAACAAACCAGTTTCATCGCCTTTTGCTAGAATGACTACAAAATAAACAAATTTATACTTTTTTTCTGAAAAAATAACACATGGGAACACAGGCAAAACAAAACACAAAAGTCACATGCATTTGGGATGGCATAAAGGTGAGTTAATAAACATCTGGTTTAGACATTAGTAATTTATTATCTATTAACAACTATATCAGTTTTAATAATAAATAAAAATAAATTAATTGATTAATAAAAATAAATAAATAAATCCTGCCAACTGAAGTGTAGATAAACTCCAACCAGTTGGAGGTCAGTGAGATGAAAAAGCTGGACATTATTATAATAACGTTACACTCTTTCAACTTAAACACTTAATTCACAACTACTCAAACATCTCACCTGCACTTTAAGGATCGCGCGTCTGACGTCACGAGCGTCTTGAACTTTCTGCTCGAAACGATTTTCTCGCACTGAAAGGTAGGTTGAACTTGGAAATTTGTTTTACTTTATATATTGGATAATATAGCGTTTGAATGTGTGTTTTACAGTTAATTAACGTTGTTTGTGGACATGAATCCTAACAGCATCGTATTTAAAATGAATTCCTCCTTTACCGTGTAGCAGCGTCAGAGTATCAATTTAATGAATAAGGACATACTTTTTGCATCAGAAGAGCTTCAAGTCAGTGAACTGTGGTAGTGTTTCAGTCTGTAGTACTGTGTTTCTGTCTTTGTTGGTGAGTTTCCATTTGTATTTACTTAAAATTTACAGATGCAGATTGCGTTTATTTTGTCCAGGCTCTTTTTCCAATGACTAAAATGCATGTTTGAGCTGTTTTAACTTAAAGTAACTTGCACTGACATATTAAAATTTGTCTGTGCCATTGTTTTGTCTCAAGATGAATGCCAATAATGTTTTTTTTTATTTATTTTTATTATTACTGCTTAACCCCTTTTACAGACGAGGCTTAAATCTAGTCCCAGACTAAAATGTATGTCTGAGCAGTTTTAACTGAAAACATATCTTAAAATATGGCACTGCCATTGTTTTGTCTCAAGATAAATAATTTTCTAAGGCATGTCTCTAAAATCTACTTAAATAGTTGAACTAAGGTCTGGTCCTGGCTTAGCCTAAACTCTGTCTGTGAAACTAGGTCTGTTTGTTTTAATCACCATGAAATGCCATTTTTACAGCCACTTGTTTTTCCTGAATGTGATGTTAATTTCTGTTCAAACAGTGTGTGGTTACAAATGAATACATTTGCATATAAACTGAAGGAAGTTGTGAATTTTTCATTAAAACCATATTAACTGCTGCCCTTATATTGTCTCTGATTGAAATTAGAGTCTTGCTGTACATAAAGCAAGACTGATTTGATATTGTTTCCATGTTAATTCAATGTTAAAGGGTGATTTAATTAAAGTTGAAAAAACATTTTACAACCATGTTGATCTATTTTTCATCATTGAAATAACATTATTTCAGGGTGCAAACCTGATGAAACATCAACTTAAAATTCAATGTTGATTCAAAGATAATTTGGTTAATGCATGATTCAACATTGATTCAAGGTTGGTCTATCTGGGTTATCTTTTAAATATTTACATTAACAATATAATCTCCATTATCAGTGACTGTCATGGATGTCAACTAGCACAAATATGGTTTTGTTTGTCTTGCTGGTTTTCTTGTGAACGCCTTTTCCCAATTTCCTTCTGTTGTACAAACAGACCACAGCTCTGAACAGAGTTGTTTTCAGGTATATCATTTTATCATATCTTTTCATATTTACATTATTATTTTTCATGACTATTTATCTCACCTTGCTTCAGCATCAGTAATGTGAAATAGCCAACTGCAGGGGTTTTCAAACCTGTCCTGGATGACCCCCAGCCTTGCACATTTTGTACGTCTCCCTCATCTATCACACCTGATCTGATTCAACTCATCAGCTCATTAGAAGAGACAGAAAGACCGGAGTGGAAGTGTTAAATAAGGGAGACATACAAAATGTGCAGGGCTATAAAATATAGCTGAACTTTAGCTTCTTAAATTTAGCTTTGATTAAAGATAACTTTATGTTTTTGCATTTTTTACAAAAACTGGGGGATACAGAAAAAGTTTTTTTTTTTTTTTTTTTTTTTTTTAAATCGATAAAATTGGATGTTTTCAAAGCTTTTTTTATTGGAGGAGCTTTTTTGAAGGGATGACAACAGTAAATGCAGATCAGAAGCAATATTTTACAGTTAGGATTAAATTTAAAGGTATCTTGCGTTGTGAATGTGGTATTTACCCCATCATACGAATAAAGTGCAAGACATCATCTAGCTCCCTAGCAGAAAAAAGAATCAAATGGATCGGTGCAATACACAGAAAGCTGGACTCCAGCCAGAGAAACATAGATTTGCATTTATCATTTTGTCAAATTGTTGGATTTTGAGGTAAAATCATTCCATATATATTGTATTGTTATATATTATGTTGACAAATCATCAATTAAATATTTTCCATCTTAATTGTGTGTTTTAAAATAAACACTGACAAAAACTATACTATAAAACTATATGTTTTAGGGCTGGACAATATGACGATATATATAACATTGATTTAAGTGATTACGTGGATTTAAACCTACCTATATTGTAGTTATATAAAATATTCGCAGACAGATTTGCTTTATTTATTTCCTCGGCGTCAAATCAGGCACATATAAATGTCAGGAAACACGACTCCCGGTCAATGTTCCCTCTAAGCTGCGCGCGTGCGCGGCCGCGCAGAAGAAATAATTGCCGCGCAGAGAACAGACATGAAAATGATTGTAGTAGTTTAAATGAGAAATAATTGCAGTGCTCTGGACAACCGCTATAGGGTTATTGTCGCTATAGAGTTGGAACCGGTGAATGCGGTTTACAGGTTTCATAGAAAGAGAACGATTGAGCGCGTGTGAGCTGGCTGACCCTGAGCCAAATCAGTCACGGTAAGAATACTGTAATGTTTGCGGACTAAATACCTCAATACGAGAGGCAACGCGAAACGAAAAGAAATTTGAAATAAAACGTCATGTTTTAATGAAAAGTGGCGGAAATAAAGGATGATTGGCACAGAATGCTAAAAACTCTGAGACATTTACAATCACACACCCACCACAGGTGTAGCTCAAAATACATCAGTGATATAACGTTACTACAGTTTAAATAGTTTTTTTGTGTGTGGTAGTGGTGTGGGTTTCAGGGATGTTTAGATAACTATAAACGAGTTAACGTTCACTTTTCTTAAAAAGCTATCAGTTTAAATGCTTCAGTTTGTTTTCACTATATAATATATTAAAACAAATGGAAGCATTTAAACTGATATGATACTGTATATCAGTTTAAATACTTAAATATTATATTTTATATATTATAATGTAATGATCTCACAAGGGGATTGTTTAGGGCTTCTTGCCACGAAAAAATCTTGAAACCTCCTGGTATAAAAAAATCTGGGAAATTCATAAGCATAAACATGTAATTTTGATGGTTTAACACTGTCTGTTGCTAATAATTGACTGTACAAAAACACATTATGGTTGTTCCAAACCATCATTGTAACTGCTCATATTATATTATTATAAAGAATTGAACTGCCCTGCAGGAGGACAGAAATTATTTTTAATAGAATTTCTTGGTAAAGACTGGTACAGTTAATACAGCAATGTGAAAAATCTCAAGTAACCTAAAATGTGCTTAATTTAGTGACTGAACTGCTTGTTAATGTTACAGTTGCATGATAAAACCATTTTTTTGTGTGTGTTTACGTTGATTGTACAGGTCTGATATAAAGTGTTTTTTTTGCTCAGGTGGCCAAAATGTGCGCTCAACAGAGAAAAGTTTTGCTCAGCGAGAAAAAAAAAGAGGGAACATTGCTCCTGGCTACATGTCAATATCCATGGATTAGGTTTATTTGACAAGTTGTAAGAAAACACTTTCGAGTCCAACCTTTAGTGTAATTCGTTTGTTTTACTCGCGTTTTCGCAGTTTCCTCTATTAATCCAGTCACGCAACAGGTTCTTTTGCCACTCAGTCCAGCTGAGGGAGCGCGCTTTCGGCGGGAAAAGTGACGTCGATGCATACTGGTGCGTGACTGGATTTAATGCGCCGCGCTGAAACGTGTGTCGCAGGCTATGACGCAAATCTTCGTTGACAGAAATGTTGAAATTTAATATTATTATACACATTTTACAGCATTGGAAAACGTTAAGAATGTTTGTGTCATGTTTGTCCTCCTACAGAAACCAAATGAACAAAAAATATATCCCCTCCTCCATCTTTTTCCATTTTTACATTTCTTTTTCAAAATAAACAAAGAACAAAACTAAAGTAAGGCCGGCAGACCCTCGCGGACGTCTGCCGGCCACACAAACATAAGAAAACATAAAATAATATCCAGGTCTGGTCCTCTCTCGTCCTTCACAGTCGTCGCTCCTCCTTTTATGCTCCCGGAGCTCCTCCGTGAGAGACTCAAGGCCGGTGCGCCTCCCAGGTGATGCTCGTTATCACTTGCGTCACCGGCCTCGCGCCGTTCCCTCACGGCTCTCGCCCCCCCTGGTCGCCACAGTCATGATCTCCTGTTTTAATGTTACAATAAATTCACAACTTGTTTGACACAAACAATGCTGTTAGAGAATGTTTCCCAGATAATCAGCATCAGTTTTTCATGAGTGTCTGTAACTTAGCCAACAGTTTTACAGCCTGTTCACTGACAACACCTGTTCAGAACAAGTAGTCTAGGCCTAGTTATATTTTCGTTATCACACGATGACTGACATTTTGTCACATTAAACATCTCTCTCCAAATAGGCTTAATAATTTTATTAGCACTAAATAAATTAAAGTGTATTACATCATCGATGTTATTGGTCACTTTACAAATCATGTCATGTGGTTGGAGATGTCACTCTTGCCTGTCTTCAAAACTTGAGAGCCCTGCTCTGGCCACTGTATATTTGGCCATCTGCTAACGTCTTCTATCCACTCCACTACACGGATCTGGTAGCCGGATACCATTTGATAAAGTCAACTTTTTAAAATAACTTTCTCTGTCTGCGTTGCTTATCCACTCGCGTAGCTTGACGCGCTGCAGATATATATAAAACTTTCGGAGTTGCTAACACGTTAGAACCACTGGGGAACAACACCACTTCCGCTGCCAAAATGCGCGCGCATACGTTGCTACGTCATCATTGTGTACAAACAGTAAAAGGGTCTATAGATCCAGACTCACTATACATTGGGACACCAGTGATGCGCGGGTTGATCCAAAATGAGAGGGTGCCTGTGATCACCCACGGTTACCCGCGGTTACGAGTCATCCAAAAATATTTTTAATGATATTCGGGTCGCGGTTGGTTGGGTCGTTTGAAATAAAGATGCCAATTAAACCTTTGTAATTTATATAGTACTAGACACAATTTTCTATGAAATACATAGGCCTACACTTTATTGGCTGAATAACTGGAATAACTGGAATAACTGGTTCCTGTGTTAGTTTTATGGATATATTTGTGTAGGCTAAACAATGCAGCCTATTTTATTTTCTTATACAAATGCATATTTTGCGTTCATCTTGTATTAGGCTACTTTCTTTTTTTTCACCAACAATTGGCACCCTTTAGCCTTCTTTTTAAGCCCAGGTTAAGTTTACTGTGTGTTTCAGTTTTCAGTTTTACTTTCATGGGTATTTGTGAACATTTATTATGGATATTGTAGACTCAGTCTTTGGCTTAGCCTAAGCCTACTAATACAAGTGGGAATCCTTATTACCTTTTGAATGTTGAGCGTTATTAAAGCTGCAGTAGGGAGTTTTTAGAAAACGTTGACTTAGCCCAAAAATTTAAACAAGCACAACTCACAGGTCACTCCCCCTTGCTCTCTACTGCGCTACAGCCCTCCCTCCACAGCTCCTCCCCCATCACAACGGAGCCTGCCGTGAACGCGCAGGCTAGTAAGCAAGCAGGGCCACCGATGACGGCGGATAAACAGTTATGGCACATTCACTGGTACGGACGAAACATCAACAATATGATTCACATTGACTATGGCCTGCCCATACTTTGACTACAACTTGATCCTCAAAACATTATGTATTTTGTAATACATGTAATGTAACTATATGACGTTGCACTATTTCTATTAGTAAAAAATAGCTAGTAAAATAATATATTGGTAACTAACGTTACAGTATGCAAGTAATTATTCTATCGATATGTAATGCTAAATAAGGTTTGCTAGTACATTATTTCAGCAACATGACAAGCCAGTGAATTAGTAGGTTTCAATAGTTGCTTTGCACAGTGCGTGACATTTTATCTGTATGTTATGCGGCTAGAGTTTTGACACCGAGTCAATGGGCTCCGACGAGGAATTCACACCCACAGCGACTCCAAGGAGTCAACGGGCGGGGAGAAGAGGAAGCCGTGGTGTGCGCGGAGCATCAGGCAGGGGACGGGCAAGCCTGTTTTGAAATTATCTTAGTTGTGTAGTTCTTAAAAAAGTGAAACAAATCAAGCAGGGATACTTACTCGTCAAGCAGAAATGTGGCTGACTCTGTATCGGTTTTTAACCCTTTCAGGACACGTAGCTCCCTCCACCTCGGAAAAACCGCTCCGATATTTACCCTCGTTTTATTTCGGGCTCTATCTAATTCTTTCTTTTTGGCTTTTTTATCATCGTCATCTGTCTTTTTCCGTTTACCCGTCTTTATTTTGTGAGCAGGAGCCACTCAAGGAATTGGCAGTTTGGATTGTTTGTCCGGCATAAGCAAAGCTGCAGCACACCGGTAATCTTGAATTTGAACGCCTGTACGCGCTGTGCATGAGAGGAGTGTGATCAGCGCGCACGCGAGCTTGATTGACACTGCTAATGCCGAGTTCAGACTGCACGATTTTCAAAGTAGTCGGGTCACTGTTCTTTTCACACTGCTTGACTATCTTGGCCAGCATTCAGTTGCTGCCGTGTTCACACTGCATGATGGATCGGCGACAGAAGGTTTCACACTGCATGACTTTACAATAGGAAGAATCGCCGACAACTCTGTCTGGCACGCAAACTACGTTTCACAACCAAACACACGTGAGATGTGACAAGGAAACAACGCGATATCACACGTTCAAGAGACCGGAGTTCTCACGTGAGACTAGCCCTGCGTCTCAATCAGCTCCCTAGCTCCCTAGGTCGTGAATCAGTATATAATGAAAGTGAATGTGGCTGATACCCTGATCAGTGCCCTGACTACTGAACTAGGGAGCTGATTGAGACACATGGTGGGATTATTATTAAAAATAGTAGCCCGCAAGAAGCTTGAAATACGAATTGCCTGTGCGCTGATTTGCAGATAAAACAACATAAAGAAAAGAAGAATATGGAGGAGGAAATGTTTGGGGAGACGCGAAGAACAAGGATTGTGTGTTCTGCAACAAGAGTTGGAGTACATAACTACAAAATACATAACTTTTCAATGTGCTGCTGTTGCGGATGGTCAAGCAAATGTTTGTGCTTTGGTTCTGTTTGATAGAATTGTAATGTTTATGTGAATGAAGCCATGCTTGCTGATATTGTGGTCTATAACTCCTCCCCGATCCCCGCTGCTCTGTATCTTGCTCTCTCATTGGCTGTCGGTCATCGCCGATGTAGTTTTCAGTCAGAACACTTTTCACACAGCAGGATTTTGAATCGCCAACAGGTCCAGATATTTAGCATGCCAAATATCTCACGGGCGTCTGCGACTTGTCGGCGATTCTCTCAGATCGCGTCTTTGCTCATTCACACTGCGTGATTGTCACTCGCGTGAACGAGCACCGATTTGTCTGTGATTTCGGGCATTTGTCGGCGATTTCTCAAAACCTGTCGGCGAGCCAAAATCGGGGCTAAAATCGTGCAGTCTGAACTCGGCTTAAGACACTCCTCCTGGCTCTGATTGGTTGTTTCTTACCGGGAGCTGTGTATTTCTGCAAATGGCAATAGGACCACTGGGAGGAGGAGCTTGATTTTTTTCACAGATTATCTGTCTCATATTCTACTGTCAGGACATAATGACAGGTTTAACAAATAAGTTAAAAAATAGATTTTTACAAAAGTTACCTACTGCAGCTTTAACTTTTGAATAAATGCTGACACGGGACAAAATGCCCGATTTCCAAACACATTTACATGAGCAATGCCATTGTACCATATTAATAGGCTACTTTTAAACGAATATAGCTCAGTAATGTCAGTTTTATGTATTTTCTGAGAGGGGGCGGGATTTTTGGCGGGATTTGATTGTTACATATCCCTGCACTGTTTCAGCTGAAAATTATGTATAGATACTATTAGTAGATTATGATCATTACCTGTCTAGATATGTGTTTATGTTGAAACATAATTAAAAACCTTTTTTTTTTTTTTCAAATCTTTCGCATGTAATGTGTAAAGATATAAGGGTGAGTAAATGATGACAGAATTGTAATTTTTTGGTGAACTATACCTTTAAGATAAATGTTAAAGTGTGCCCCCTAAAGGCTCAAGTGGCCCCTGCCTGCCCCCCCGTTCCCATGATCTAGAACCGCCACTGCCCAGAGCTACGACTCAATATAATACACCGCTCTGTATAATAATATTTTTGTGTATCAGATTTTTTAAATGGTTTTACATGTTACCTTGCCCATTTGAACTACTCTTAAGAAATGTGTGTTTGTCTTTAATGTCTTTAACAATTCCACTGATTCCCACACACTTTTTAAAATCTTCTCTTCTCTTCTTTGCCCTCCTCCCCTCCCTCCCATCTTAACGGAAAACACACAAACTCTCTCCTCCTTCATGCTCTCGGAGGCAGACGTTTCAAAACTCATCCTTTCCAATCACCCCACTACCTGTCCGCTAGACCCTATCCCCACTCATCTTCTTCAGGCCATCTCCTCCTCAATTCTACCTGCACTCACTGACATTATCAATTCTTCCCTTCACACTGGAACATTTCCTACAGCTTTTAAGCAGGCTAGGATTACCACACTGCTTAAAAAACCCACTCTGAGTCCAGCACTTTTGAAAAACTACAGACCAGTATCCCTTTTTCCTTTCATTGTTAAGACACTTGAGAGAGTTGTATTCAACCAACTGTCTACTTATCTCACACAGAACCACCTCCTTGACGACCACCAGTCTGGTTTCAAGAGTGGCCATTCAACTGAGACTGCCTTGCTCTCAGTCACTGAAGCCCTGAGACTGGCACGAGAGACTTCAAAATCATCAGTACTCATCTTGCTGGATCTGTCTGCTGCTTTTGACACAGTTAACCACCAGATCCTCCTGTCAACACTCATGTCGAAGGGCATCTCGGGAACCGCACTTCAGTGGTTCAAGTCTTACCTCTCAGGTAGGTCCTTCAGGGTATCTTGGAGAGGTGAGGTGTCCAAGTCACACCATCTTGCTACTGGGGTACCTCAGGGCTCAGTGCTTGGACCACTTCTCTTCTCCATCTACATGTCATCACTAGGATCTGTCATTCAGGATCATGGTTTCTCCTATCACTGTTACGCTGATGACACACAACTCTAACTCTCATTCCAACCAGATGATCCAACGGTTGCTGGTCGCATCGCAGCCTGCCTGACAGCCATTTCTGCCTGGATGAAGGACCACCACCTTCAACTCAACCTTGCAAAAACAGAACTGCTTGTGGTCGGTGCCAACCCAACACTTCCTCATAACCTTTCAATTCAACTTGGGTCATCAACCATTACTCCTTCCAGGACAGCTAGGAACCTTGGAGTGGAGTGGTGATGGGTGATGGATGATTCTTTAAGCTTCACAGATCATGTTGCGACAATGGCCCGGTCCTGCAGATTTGCCTTGTACAACATCAGGAAGATTAGACCCTTCCTATCAGAGCATTCCACACAAATTCTTGTCCAAGCTCTTGTTCTATCCAGACTGGACTACTGTAATGCTCTCTTGGCTCCTTCCAGCATGCACTGTCAAGCCTCTACAACTGATCCAGAACGCTGCAGCAAGACTGGTCTTCAACGAACCAAAGAGAGTGCACGTCACTCCTCTCTTCATCAGTCTGCATTGGCTGCTCACATCCAATTCAAGGCTCTGATGTTTGCCTACAGAACGACCGCTGGCTCTGCACCGCTATATCTTAACTCACTACTTCAGACTTATGCGCCCTCCAGAAACTTGCGTTCTGCAAGTGAACAGCGCCTTGTGGTGCCATCACATAGGGGCACAAAATCGCTCTCACGGACCTTCTCCGGGTCTGTTCCTGGCTGGTGGAATGACCTGCCACGCTCTATCCGAGCAGCTGAATCTTTAGCCATTTTCAAAAAAATGCTAAAGACGTATCTTTTTCGCCAGCACTTGACCCAGTAATAGTAGCACTTACCTTGATTTCTATTTTCCCTAAAAAAAATGTTGATAAAAAAATATGTCTCATGTTGATTTGATTGATTCTACTATTCTCATTTGTAAGTCACTTTGGATAAAAAGCGTCTGCTAAATGATTAAATGTAAATGTAAATGTAATGGATAGGACTCTACCTGTCATCTGCACAACACATGACAGGAAGTAGAAAGTAGCCTCTCTTGCCAAGGAAAAAGGAGCTGCATGACCTAACACTAAGTCCTGACATCTAAACGAGACTCAGGTCAATGATCATCTACTGCCTTGACTGCAGAGTATACTTTGTTGACTTTTGCCATGCCTTACTGACTCAGAGCGAAACGAGAACAAACACTTAACTTAACCTTCCAAGAACTTTCACTCGCACTTTGGATTACAACACAATCCAAATGTGGACTGTGTGAGCTAAATGAAATGAGTGCAGTCAGTATGTCTGTGGATGGCATACTAACTTCACAAAATGGAAGTCTGTGTCTCAATGCTGAACGATTTAATGACAATACAATGTAACATGTATTTCATGTGCAATTTATCTTATAATCCAAGATAATCTCAGTATAATCCCTTGGGAAAATAATTTTGCTTATTTCTGTACTTTATTCTCATCTCTGCTGCCGGTACATCACTCCTTTCCTTAGCATATCAAATGTAATATCCATTTTACAACAGTTAACAGTACACCTGCCAAATTATGCTGCACTCCCCAGGTCCACTATATATCCACCGTATATCTATAGTCTTCGGTAGAACCAAGCGTGCCACTCGAGTCCTGAAAAGTAAAGCTAAAGCATCTCGATCTCCCCCAGGTGACTGGATGCAGTATAGGTCATAAAAACCACCTTCTCCATGTAATGTAATGAACGTGAGACAAACTAAACAGTCATATTACACGTCAAATATTTTATGCTGTCCTTCCCTCTTGTGTGAAGAGTAGAATTCTAGCTAGTGTCAACAGAATCCCATAAACAGGCAGAAGACTGGTATTTAGGTTTATAGAGTCAATCTTCTTTTCTTTGGTTTATTGTGTCTTTCTTTTTCGTGAAACTACAAGTAAAACAGAAAATACTACAATATCAGTGTCATATTGTCTAATAAGCATTTGTGTAAGCTAACATAACATAAAATAAGTTCACGTAGAATAAGCACAAACTTTGACAAATGCTACAAATATTGAACAATACAGCTGTAAAATGATGCTACACATAAAGAGAAATGAAATAAACTTACAGCCGATGCCACATTTTAAAGGATTACCACGGATGGAGTTGAATTGTTGAGAGACTCTCATGTTGCTGCCATGTGCTCTCTGGCTGCTTGAACTAATAAAGTAATTGGAATGACCACTAGAGGCAACACTAACTTTAAGATTAATACAAAGACAGAACACTCCCCGTCTGACATGGTGAATGTCACTAAACACCATAAACAACAAAAACAATACTTGCAAATAACATTGTAACTGTGTATTAACACTCTGAGGTCTGAAAACGCGCCGGCGCGTTTTGCAGGTTTTTTCACATTGCAGCAAAACAGACTTAAATACTCCGTCATTTTTTGTCATAGAGACATAAGTAATATATCAATTGAAACTATAGAATATCTTCTTTTATTTGTATACACTCAGAGTAAAAACACAATGTTGTGCTTTTTGTAAAATAAAGAAAACTAACATGATGCGTGATTTCTCCTCTCCCTCTGAACGAAGTCCAATCTGATAGTTCTCAGAAAATGAACTGTAACTTAGTGAATACTAATCACAGAAAAATTAAACTTATGTCTAAAAAAACGTTAAGATGTCAGGTTTTAAATCATGTAAGTCAAATCGAAAACAAACCTTCTGTGTTTATGTAATCTGTATGAAAAGAGAGCCATGTCAGAAGTCCGTGATTCAGCTCATTATCCGCTAATGCGCCACGCCCACGGAGCCAGCGCTATTCAGACGCAAATTCAGAGGCAATACATGCATTCATCGTCTCATCGTGTATTTATTGTCTTGAAAAGTGTTTATCTGGATGTAAAAGTCATGGTTAGGGAGCTCTAGAAGACATGCAGTTAGTTCCTGTTTTCTTTTCTTCTATAGATTCATTTTAGATGAGTTTTTGTTTCTTTAGCGCCCTCCGGCTGCAGTATGAATTGGAAACTCCATTCATGGAATAGCCTCTTCTTCTTTTAGATGAATTTGTGGACTAAAAATGCACAGAGGCCCTCCGACTTCAAGGATGAATTAAAACACCAGCGCTCATAGTAATGACAATGAATATTAAATAAATATAACTCCTCTGTATAGAAAATTGACATAAGCATATGAGAATCCAATATTTCTCCAAATGTGCATGCTTTTAAACTAAAAGCCTATATTCAGACTCTTTGCATCACAGAAATACGTTATATTTTAAAGTATAATATAAAACCATTACTTTATATTGTAATAATATTTTTCTGTATGTTTCATATATCATGATGAGCTTGAGACATCACAGAAGGTTTTTTTCACAGCCTACCTGACTGAAAGGCCTCATTAATATGCAAGTCATTTCAGGTCATTACTATCCTTCTTTTGTCTTCTCAGGTGAGAATGGCCCATTATTCAGTGGTGATTCACGCCTCCTCGCATACTGTGTTTCTTGGCAAAAAGTGTCTTACAAAAACTAAATCAATATATTGTTTTATATGAAGGAGTAGGCAGCATAATTTTTACATAATTTTGAAGCAAAAACTCTAGTCTACAACCTCCAATAACCAGAAGTCTTGTGAACACAGTTTTAATATACTTTTTTTGGCTTTATTTCAGTGTCTTAAGTTTTTTGTTTTTTCAATAACCATGCATAAATGTTATTCCTTCAAAAACACAAACATGTACATACATGTTCCTCACATATTATTGTAGCCTAGTTTGTGCTGAATACAGTGTAATGACACTTTTTCCATTAATATGTTTATGAACAACTGAAAAAAGCACAAATGTCAGGGCATGTCAAAAACTTCTCCAGGCCCCAAATCAGCCTCAGACTCCAGAGGGTTAAGGTGCAATAAGAAGAACAAGTTCTGATAGAGGTCTCAAAAACAGTTTGGGCCCATCTCCTCTGAAGACTCTGACCTCAGCTTTACGTACCATACTATCTTCGCTAGGGAAAACCTGAGTAACTATCCCTAAGGGCCACTCGTTTCTCTTCAGTTATTGGTCCTTGAGTAGCACGACACTTCCTGGTTCCCAGTAAACCTATAGATCGCTGGGGGCGCTGCACTGTGGCGACCTGTAGAAGCAGCAACGTCGGTGTCGGTAGCAACACTGTTTGTCCTTTGTTTGTTTGTTTTTGAGTTTGTATTTAAAGTATCTAAAAGTTCCAAAGTTACTTTACTCTGAAGCTGTCATTTGTCTACATTGATCCATCATGATGATATATTGCATGTTTATCAACTATTTGATTGTTTGGCTACTCCTTGGATATTCTGTGAGAGGAGATCGGCTTCATTATAGTCGTGATTTTCTCATGGAGTGCCCTGCTTTCAACTTCGGCACGCTGGATCATCAAATCCACGACTGGCCTTCGGAAATTTTAAGGACTGATCTCTCTTGGGTGGGCACAGAGGAGATTGCCAGTCAGAAGGTGAGGAAACATTGCCTTCTATAATTCTAGCTAGTGCCCAGTCCCTCCGAAACGAATTACAAGCAAACGTTCGGTTTCTCTCGGACTACAGAAATGCCTGTGTTATTTTAATTGACTGAGACTTGGCTCAAAGAACACGATCTAGACTCTGATATGGAAATAGATGGCTTTGGTGTCCCGCTGCGGTTGGACAGGGATGCCGCAGTGACTGGAAAATCCCTGGGTGGAGGTGTATGTATCTACGTTAACCAACGCTGGTGCAAGTCTGTGATTGTGAGGGAATCGGTGTGCAGTCCTGACATTGAACTCTTGTCGGTATCACTTCGCCCGTTCTACTTACCACGGGAGTTTCCACAAATATTTATCTCTGTTGTATACATCCAAGGGCTAATGTGGAAAATGCATCTGATATTTTATGTAAAACGGTGCATCGGTTGCAGAGCATCTCTCCAGACGCACCTAACATCGTGATGGGAGACTTTAACCATTGTAAAATGGAGAATTCACTTAGCCATTTCGACCAATATGTGGACTCTCCTACTAGATGTGGGAAATGTCTGGATCTTTGTTATGGGTCTATTAAAGGGGCATATAAGTCGTCATTGAGAGCCCCTCTGGGCCTGTCTGACCATCATGTTGTCTATCTGGCCCCTGTTTACAAACCTGTCCTCAAAACGGAAAAGACTGAGATAAGAGTTGTACCAGAGGGCTGTTTCATAAAAGATGCTAAGAAAAGCGAGGATTAAATTCCAAAACCTGACTTGAATTAACCTAACAAATGAGTTTGGGCTAAAACGGTTTCATAAAAGGTAATTGAAGTTCACGCAGTCCCGCTAATTAGATCCAGGTTCACCTAGTCAAGATAATTTAGCGTGCACGCTTTTCTTAAGCAGCCCTAGAGGTCGATCATGGATCAAAATCGATCCACCATAGGAAACGGCATACATTTTGTGCTATTTTATGCTTTTGAGACATGGTGTTTTCCTTAGTGCATAACTTACTTTTCACAAGTTTATTCTCCATCTGTAAATGTTAGAAAGTAATGCAAATATTTCCATTTTGAGGCTAAACTTCACACTGAACGAGCACTGCTGCGCGCATGTGCGCTAAACAGACGGGACGCAATAGAAGCGCAATAATTCTAAAATATACATTTCGCTAAAATATTTGATGTTGGACATTAAAATGTGCCTTATGTACAGTTTCAAACCTACAAGTAAGTGTATTTTTATGATAGTAACTGTAAATGGACTATTGTAATGGGGTAAATCAGTATACTTTGGGACAATTACTGAGTTTAGATTCATCTTACCAATTAAAATTTAGTCTGTGCATATTTAGCTTTTTTAATTTTGTGATTTTAATTTCTGCTCTTCTAATAACCATAAAGAGTACTACTGCCAAACAAAACCAGAGAGAAATGTATTCATATATTTTAAACCAATCTAATTAAATATTGGGCACAAAACATTTAGCCAGTAAGAAAGGAAAACATATATATATATATATATATATATATATATATATATATATATATATATATATTATAATAAAATGAGACCAGAGTATAAATTAAATATGGGCCTTGGAAAAGGCTCGCTGACTTTATTGTGCTTTGACTTCAGTGGTAGTTCCAGTGTGGACAACAACCATGCATGTCACTTCAGCAGGCTGCATCTTACTCTGTCACTCTTTTCATAGCTTTTGCTGGCTCTGAAACACTCACTTGGTATTTCTCCTGCTCTTTGTCTAGCAAAAAAATCACTCATCACTTAATGAAAGCTTACAAATGAAGGCCTGATTGTTTCAGGGGCCTTGTCACAGGTTTATTGATTTTGAATTTCTGTGTTACTTTTGCTATATTTTCACACTTAAAACAATGATTTGGTAATCCTCTTGTGCTCTTCTGTGCTAAGAAATAAGTCTCTGACAGATTTATCTTGCTTCCTTATCTTGCTTTTGTGCAATACCCCCCTGTGTGGTCTGAGGACTCAATTCAGGAGCTGAGGGGGTGCTTTGATTGTACTGACTGGGATTTTTTAAACAAGTGTGTACTGATCTAGACAATCTCACAGAAACTGTATCAAATTATATTGTATTTTGTGAAGATTTGGTAATTCAAAAGAAAAGGTGTATAGCATTTCCAAATACCAGGCCCTGGATCACTAAACAGGTTAGGAATGCAGTCATGGTAAGGAATAGCTACTTCAAACATGGTGATAGTATTCGATACAGAGAAGCCCACAAACTAGTGAAAAAAGAAGTAAAATTAGCAAAATTGCAGTATAAGGAAAAGATAGAAACTATGTTTACTAACGGGAGATCTCATGTAGCCTGGGATGGAGTGAAGTCTATAATTGTAATTAAACAGACAAAGACAAAAGGTATTACTTTACAAGGGAAGCTTGACTATGAACTAGCAGAGAATTTTAACTCATTTTATACACGTTTTGATACTCATGATTTTACCGCTGAAGTGTTTGATTATCTTGGAAATCCAGAGAGTGTAGATAATGATAAATTTCAAATTCGTGAAGCTGAAGTATGTAGATGTTTTAGCCAGGTTAAGGTTAATAAGAGTCCAGGTCCTGATCTCATTGGTGGCAGAATGTTGAGGATGTGTGCTGAGCAGCTTTCAGGGATTTATTCATTTATTATTATTATTTTTAATAAATCCTTGAAACTTTCAAAAGTCCCTTGTCTCTGGAAAAATTCTATTGTGCCAATTGCGAAAATAAGAAATCCTCTTTCTCTTAGGGTGCGTTCACACTTGTCATGTTTGGTTCGATTAAAACGAACCTTGGTGCGATTGCTCGGTTAGTGCGGTTCATTTGAACATATGTGAACGCTGCCATCCGAACCCTGGTGCGCACCAAACAAGCGGACCGAGACCGCTGAAAAGATGGGTCTCGGTCCGCTTCCAAACGAACTCTGGTGCGGTTCGAATGATATATGAACGCAACACGGACCAAAGACATGTAACCGAACCAAAAACAGGAAGACGAGACCCTAAAAAGGACAGAATCCTCACGCATGTCAGTTTTTCTTGTCATAGTCGCGAGTTTGCCCATGACAGGCATCAGACGCGGGTCTCCACGCAGCAGATCGTTTGTGTGTGTGACGGATGGATTCCTGCCGCTGTTTTGACTACTTTACACATTTTATAAGCTCTTCACGAGTTCCCAGCTGGCCAAAATACCATCACATGCAGGCTACGCACCGCTACGCACACACAACGAGCGCATTTACCTCAGCAAACAGCATTGTTTTTGGATGTTCGGTAAGTTCTGTCTCAAAATAGGCAATACGTCATAAAAACCGACCAATCACGTTGTGAATTATCCCTGGCCCTCTAGGTTCGGTATCTTTTGGTTCGGTGATAAAATTGCCAATGTGAACGCTACCCGGACCAGGACTAAATGTTTTTTTTCTTCTTTGGTCTGGACCAAATGAACCAAACGAACCGAACTACAAGTGTGAACGCACCCTTAATGATTATAGGCCTATTGCACTTACTTCCCTGGTAATTAAATATTTTGAAAAATTAGTAAGGGAGGGAATTTTAGCTCTAACTCAGTCAGTCCTTGATCCCAATGCAGTTTGCTTATAAATCAGGTAGAGGAGTGGAAGATGCCACTTGTACCCTTCTAAATATGATTTTAAAACATTTGGAAGGCACTAATAATCATATACGTTTGCTTTTTGTTGATTTTTCCTCTGCTTTTAATTGTGTTTAGCCTCATATTCTGGCTAAGAAACTTATTGTACATTTTCATTTAGACTCGGCCACTGTGTGTTGACTGGTGGATTTTTTAACTAACAGAGTCCAAAGAGTGCGTGTTAACGGTTTTTGTCTAATGCAGTGTTATCGTCCACTGGTACACCTCAGGGCTGTGTTTTATCCCCTCTGTTGTTTTCTATATACACTGATGACTGTCGGAGTGTTTTTGAAGGAAGACACATTATTAAATTCGCAGATGACTCTGTAATTGTGTCTCTTCTCACTGAGTCAGATGGGAGCCATGGTCCAGTGGTTGATCATTTTATTCAATGGTGTGAGGATTCTTTTTTAAATATTAATGCTTCTAAAACTAAAGAGATGTCCATTGATTTTCATAAGAAGAACTCTGTACCTGTGCTACCTGTTGTCATTAAGGGCCAACAAGTAGACGTGGTTAAACAGTACAAATATTTAGGGACTATACTTGATGACAAACTAAAATTTGAAGCAAATACTGATAGTATCAGAGGAAAAGCTCTTCAGCGTATGTATTTTTTGAGAAAACTTAGAACTTTTAACATGGATGTTTCTTTTATGAGAATGTTTTACTCCTGTTTAATTTAATCTGTTTTAAGTTTCTCTGTTATTTGCTGGTATGGTAATTTAAATGTTAGGAATAGGAGTAAGCTGACCAGTATTGTAAAAATGTGCAGCAAGATTGTTGGAGTTGATCTAAGGACCATTACACAAATTTATGAACAGAGGGTGACTAGGAAGGGCCAGCTAGTCCTTTCTGAAATTACTCATCCATTGTGTACTGAATTCCAACTGCTTCCATCGGGTCGGAGATTTAAACTCCCTTTGTGTAAAACTAACAGATACAAAAACTCCTTCATACCGGCTGCCATTATGTTTTTAAATGATCTATTATAAATGTGTGTTATCTAATGTGTATTGTGTTGCTGTATGCACATGTGTCATCTAATGTGTATGGTGTTGCTGCATGGACACGTATGTATACTGCTGTCTACAAAAAGAATTGCCTTTAAGGACAATAAATATTAAGAGAGAAAGTTGGATTCTTGTGTTTGCCACTTTCTCCTAGGTTGCAGAACAGACAGGTACTGTTTTCTCCATTTGTTCCAAAAGGTTTGTGCCAGATGTTGAACTTGACACCATTGCTGTTTGTGAAGATCTTTGACATCAGAATCCTCAGGTGGAGCAGATGGAATGCTTATTTTCTGAGTCAACAGAGTGGATGGGGTGAGTAAAACAGGATCGGTGGACACAGACACCAGAGGTCTTGCATTAATGATAGCTGCCACCTCAGCCATCAATGTCGTAAGTACTTCGTGGGTGAGTTTTGTATGTCCAAGTTGAAGAAACATGGAATCCAAGATTCTTCTGGCTATCCCAATCATCCTCTCCCAAGATCCACCCATATGAGATGCATGGGGAGGGTTGAAGGTCCAGGAACAGCCTTTTTCGGCCAAAATACTTGTTGACCGTAGTAGCGTCAATGTTAGAAGGTACTTTGAGTGCAGCAGAAGCTCCAATAAAGTTTGTCCCTCTGTCCGAGCGGATCCGTTTCACTGGGCCTCGTATTGCAAGGAATCGCCTGAGAGCATTGATAAAGCTTGAAGAGTCGAGAGATTCTATGACCTCTATGTGGACTGCTCGCACAGTCATACAGGTGAAAATAACAGCCCACCTCTTGCTATGTGCAAGGCCTCCTCTTGTACGACGAGCTTCAACACTCCAAGGGCCAAACACATCAAGCCCCACGTTGGTGAAGGGAGGCTCCAAAGACAGACAGTCAGTGGGCAGATCAGCCATCTTCTGTATAATAGGGGTGCCACGCAACTTTCGACATGTCACACAGTGGTGTATTAGACTGCTTATACACTTCTTCACTCCTGTTATCCAGTAACCAGCTGCTCGGATAGCACTTTCCGTGAAGAGGCATCCTTGATGCAGTGTTTGTTCATGGAAGTATCGAACCAACAGCACAGCAATGTGATGTTTGCCTGGAATGATTATTGGATTCTTTTCCTCAGTTTGAAATTCTCCATGTCGAATGCAACCTCCAACTCGGAGGAGATTATCTGCATCAATGAAGGGGTCCAAAAATCTGAGTGGACTGTTCCGAGAAAGCTTTATGTTTTTCTGTAAGCACGCAAGTCCTTCTGCATATGTCTCTCCTTGCACAGACCGAATAATGACCTTTTCTGATTCTTGAAGGTTTTCTGCAGTATATGCATTCTTACACAGATACCATCTTTTGCAGTTCTGATGTTCTGTGACCAGACTTGAGCAGTAGCTTTGGGAAATGTGGCGAAGGTGAGCAATGGCACTTCTTAGAGAGGACCAGGAGGAGAACTTTGTAAACTGTTGAGATCCAAGCTGCTCTACTGCAGTCTGTGTCTGTAGAGTGGATACTTGTGCTCAAACATCTGGATCTGCATTGGGCTAATGAGGTCATAGAGATCTTGAGGCTCTTGAGAAGGCTCGTACAAAGAAGGAGGTCCAATGAGCTAAATGGTGTCCTTGAGTTGAGCTGCTGCAACACTTCTTGTCACAGAGTCTGCAGGGTTTTGATCAGAAGGTATGTAATTCCCATTGACTTGGACTGGATGATCTCCGTATCCGAAGAACACGATTGCTAATGTACACATAGAAACGTCTTGTCTCGTTGTAGATGTACCCGAGCACGACCGTGCTATCTGTGTAGAAGGTTGCCGCGTCAATATCCAAGTCAAGTTCAGATCTTACCAGATCTGCTAATTCCACCACTAATACAGCAGCGCAGAGCTTGAGTCTTGGAATGGTGTGTTCAGGTTTTGGAGCCAGCTTCACTTTTCCCATTACAAAGGCTGCGTGAATATCTCTAATGTTGTCGGTAAGTTTCAGGTAAACAACCGCTGCTATGGCCTTTGTTGATGCATCACAATAGACACACAGTTCTTTCCGTTCTGCTATCGATGGAGAAATGGCAGTGTAAGGTCTTGGCACTTGCAGATTTTTGAGATCTTGTAAACTGTCTCGCCAAGATTTCCACTTGTCTTCCATTTCCTGTGGAAGTGGTGAATCCCATTCACCTTTTCCTTGAGTGAGCTCCCTTAAGATGTGTTTTCCCTGAATTGTGACAGGGGCTGCAAATCCTAGAGGGTCGTAGACACTGTTCACCACTGACAGTACTCCTCGTTGAGTAAATGGTTTCTCCTCTGTATCAACTTTGAACGTGAATGTGTCTGTTCCCAAGTCCCAATTTAGTCCCAGACTGCGTTGTAAAGGTGGTGTGTCTGAACCGAGATCCAAGTCTTTGAGATCACTAGCTCGATCTTCAGGTGGAAAAGCTTCCATGACTGTTTTGCTGTTAGAAGCTATTTTGTGGAGCCTTAGGTTGGAGTTGGCAAGAACATCTTGTGTCCTCTTGATCAGACTGATGGCACTTTCAGCTGTCAGGAGGGACTTGAGACCATCGTCAACATAAAAGTCACGATCCACAAACTGTTTCACCTCAGGGTCATGGTGTGGAGTCTCTTCTGCAGCTGACTGTCTGAGGCAGTAGATTGCAACTGCTAGACTGGGACTGTTTCCAAAAACATGTACAGTCATGCGATACTCAATGACTTCTTGATCTAGGTCGTTGTTCTTGAACCAGAAGAATCTGAGGAAGTTGCGGTCGTTTTCTCTCACAAGAAAGCAGTGAAACATCTGCTTAATGTCTGCTATCACAGCAATGCCTTCTTTGCGGAATCTTATAAGGACTCCCACAAGCACATTGTTCAAGTCAGGGCCCGTTAGCAGTACGTCATTCAGTGACAGTCCTTCATACTGAGCACTTGAATCGAATACTACACAGATGTTGTTTAGCTTCCTGGGATGATACACTCCAAAAAGAGGCAGATACCACTGTTCTTCGTGTTCTCGCAGGGGAGGAGCAACTTCAGCGTGACCATTTTCAAATATCTTCTCCATGAACGTAAAGAAATGTTCCCTCATTTCTGGTTTTCTCAGCAGGTTAATCTTGAGAGAAGTGAAGCGTTTGAGAGCCAACTGTCTATTGTTTGGGAGACATGGCCTGGGATGTCTGAACTGTAGAGGAGCTACCCAGCTGTTGCTATCATTTTTCACAAGACCTTGTTCCATGGTTGTGAGGAAGGCTCTGTCTTCAATAGATAAATTTGGCTTGTTATCGTTTTTTGTAAGTTGAAAGACTGTTTGACCTAGGCAAGATTGGTCTTCATCTTGAACATCCCGAATGTCTTTAAAACTGTATTCCTCTTTAACTCGAAGAACACTTGAGCATGGTTCAAAGATGGTAGGGCGACCTTGTTGCAGAGCATTAGTGAAGAGAGTTTTCACACTTGTGGGTTTGTGACCACCCCCAAGACAAACGGTTCCTACTAGCACCCATCCCAGATCTAATCTTTGAGCGTAGGGAGCATCAGAAGGACCATTAATATTCTCACGTACCTTTAGGAGACTAATGGCATCACGACCAAGAAGCAGCAAGATAGGGGCTTGGGCATCCAGTTCTGGGATCAGATGAGCAATCCGTTTCAAATGGATGTGATGAACTGCAGCATTGGGAGTAGGTATCTCTGCTCTGTTGTCCGGTATTTCTGCACACCCAGTAAAGTTGGCAAGGGTTGCACTGTTTCACCATCCAGCGACTCAATGTAGAAGCCTGAGGCTGTACGTCCTATGTTTTTTGTCAGCCCTGTGCAGGTGACCAGTGTGTAGGATGACAAGAGTCCTTGAACATTAAACATGTCAAAGAATTCAGGACGAACCAGAGACCTATTGCTTTGTTCATCTAGAATAATGTAAACTTTGACTGCCTTGTCTTGTTGTCCACTGGGGTATATTTTTGCCAAACAAATCTTTGAGCAGGATAGAGCAGATTGGCCTCTCCCACACACAGTTGTACAGTTTGTTGTTACATCTGTGGGTGCTGTTGTGTCCTGCTCCCTGCCTTGCTCTGAAGAGGGGTTGTCCTTAGAAGCCCAAGGTGGTACCCTGGATGAAGAGCAGATACGTGTTCTCGCTACCGCACTCTGTACACTTGACGTTGCTTTGACAGTTCTTTGCTGTGTGTATTGTCGTGTTACAGCACTGAAAGCAAAATCCATTTTCTTTGAGAAAGCTCTTTCTCTCTTCTAAAGGTTTAATCCGAAATCCACGGCATCTCTGCAAAGTGTGTGGCTTTTTGTGTATAGGGCATATCTTGTTAGGATCCTCTACGTTTCTTTTAACTTTGTCCAATGTAGAACCTTGCACAGTGCAAATGTCTGTTTTGTAACTGGAAACAGTTTTCATCTTGTTGGATTTCCAAGGAGGCCTTTCAACTTTCTGTGTGTATGCCTGCACAACGATGAAACTTGGGTCATTTCTTATCTGTGCTTGATGATTGATGAAGTTCACAAAGACAGAAAATGGAGGGAATGACACTTGAAACATTTCTTTGTGAGTGGATCCATGGTTTAACCACCTCTCTTGGAGACTGTACGGCAACTTTTGGACTATGGCGTTAACTCCTCTGGGAGTGTCCAGATAAGAAAGACCAGGCAGATCACCGTCCGTTTTAGCAGCATTTACTTCCAATAACAAGTCCTGAGATCTCTTAATTTGGAGTAGTCTCTGGTGTTTAACTTCGGGAAGCTGTCCAGTTTCTGAAATAAAGCCTTTTCGATGGCTTCAGGAGAGCCGTAACAATCATCTAACCCAGGGGTGGGCAACAGTTTTAGTCTGAGGGCCACAGTTACTTTGGCAAAGTAAACAGAGGGCCACACTTTGGACAATTGCAATTAAACATAGTTACATGATTAAATGGTACAAATTAATGCAATGCAAATATGTATAAGGCTACTCTACAGTTACTTTGACAGCCTATTTCAAGGCCTGATACTTATTTTTGCTAGGCCTGTCTGACCTAAGCTACTCTAAGGTTACAATAACTGGATTTACTTTCAAGGATTCATTTCCTACACTACCCTGCATATTGTTCAACTGTCATTCATACCAGCTGTAGCTTTTCAAGATAGAAAACTATTAACAAAACTGCAAATGTATGTGTGCAAGTTACATTAACATACAGACTTCAGGCAATCTGGCTTGGAATTATCAAATTTAATTGAGGCTATATATCAGAGGGAGACCTTCATCACTGAATGAAAAACATATTCAGTTTTCAGTTGTGATTATTATTTTTTTTTGTAATTTCTTTCACATATTTTGTTAAAATCTTTTATAAAATAGAACACAATTTAAGTGCAGATCAACTTCATCACACGTATGTTTGCTTGAAAGATATAAAGGGCCTATATAGGCCTATGCATCTCACAAAATTTAAATTTGATTTAGAAACTTCAGAAAGGTTTAAGACTCCAGCTTCGATATTTAACCACTGTTTATGATTAAACTGGTTTGCAGTGACATTAATTTCTTAATTTATGCTAGGAGTGCAAAATAATTAATCTGTAACGATCGTTATTTTGAATAGAAATCATTATACTCACACAACATTTATTCTCGTCTTCTCCGGTTTATTTGTGTTCAAATACATAAAAAATACAGCATCCGCCAGGCCTATTAGTCCAATGGTGCGCATATTTGGAGAAATAATGATTAGTTATCATGTTAGTAAAATATTTCGTCATACAGAAAAATTGAATTGGAATTGAATTGAATTGGATTGAAGCAATATGCGGGCCGGATCCGGCCCCCGGGCCGTATATTGCCCATGTATGATCTAACCGCTTCCAAATCATCTCGAGACCTAGATCTGGTTGGTTGATGTGTATAGATGTATGTGCGCTTGGCATGCTCCGATGACTCTTTTCCTAGCCATTTGACGAGAAGATCCATTTTTTCATCACACATTACATCCAGATCTCTCACCGCATTACAGAATGATTTGCGCCATGCTCTGTAGCTTTCAGGTTGATCATTGAACTGGAGCAAACCAGTTGTAACAAGCTCACGTCTTGCCAGAAATCTCACAAAGTCTGTCATGTGACTGTCAGAACTACGTGGAGGCTGCCGTACTAGGTTGTGGGGGTATGCATCCCTGTTACATGGGGTTTCTCTGTATTGTGGCTTGTTTGTTGGTTGGTATTGTGAAGGAGTGGCGTATGAGTCATCATGCACATCAAAGGTTATACTCCTCGTTTGACTTTCTTGTTTCGGTTGATAATATTTATCATCTGTGATTTTGAATGGATTAGGAGACTTAAGTGGTTTGAAGAGAGCAGTTGAGTGTTAGGAACGTAAGCCTTAGCCGTAGGAAATAAGTCACTTGTAGCATTGAGATGTATGGCGTGTACAGTGGGAAGCGCTGTTGTCCCAATGTGTGGCTCTTTTGTCTCGTCTAGAGTGATTAAATCCTTTAGTGGTGCTGGCTGTGTGTCCTTTAACATGTTATTTTGCTCCTTCACGAATTCTCTTGTTCGTTCCACAGGATCTATAGATGGTGACAGCAAAGGTGTATTGCCGGAGTATTTTCCATCACTGTTTCCGGTTACTGCTTCTAAAGCCTCAGCTTTCGCTACTGCTGCAGCAGCTTCCTTTTCAATGGCCAACATCTCCATGGAGGCTTCAAGCTGAGCCTTTTGCAGCTTGAGCTCCATTTCCCTACTTGCGAACTTGAGACGTGCTTTGGCTGCTTCTGCGTGAGCTCTTGCGCGTGCTGCAGCTGAACTAGTTGATGATCTGCGTGAAGACTTATTTGAAGCAGAAACTTGTGATCTTGTCTCACATTGAGATGCATTTTCTTCCTCCATAATGTACACGTGGTGTTTTATCCTCATCTGATGAGAGACGGCTTTTCACTATGCTGTCCTTCCCTCTTGTGTGAAGAGGCAACACTAACTTTAAGATTAATACAAAGACAGAACATATTTTTCTTACAAAGATGGTTTCTGTCATTTCAGGCCCTTTTTATCACGCTGATGTTAGTTAAAGTGTTTGTTCTTTAAAAAAGTTTGTTTTTAGTTAGTTATTTGATGCTATAAAAACGCGGGTTTTGGCGTCATGATTGACAGCTACAGCTTCTTTGAGTGAAGTCATCACTGAGGCACCAACAGACTTTTCTCTGGATCTTCAGGAGGAGATTGGAGCTTTAACTTTAATTTATACATTTCCAGAACTGTTTATTTCACACTGACATAATGTGTTGTTCAACATTAACCGATTTTGCAGGAGTGTGGGCGGGACATTGATATCACGGCTCCACTTCGTGCTCACTACTGCGCAGACTCTGGCTCCAAGTTCACTATGCACAGACTCAACGCTCAAGATGTCAGCACCATATTAATACACTGGCAGCTTCAGTTACATCAATGGAAGAGAGTGAAGGTGCGTCGTCCATATTTTTTTGCAGTCTATGGGTAGAACTCAGAGCTAATGCTAAACACATCTTCAACGCAGTGACTCATTTAAACGCCTCTTATTGGCCATTGAGTTCAACAGACATGTCTGTGGTTGGCTACAATGCTCAAAGCTGCTAAAGCACACTGTAAACAGTATTCTTTGATGCAAAGAGAGAAAATATAAGTATAATGCTATAATATGCTTTTTTCATGAATAAGTAATTGCCGTAGCTGTAATCATATTGACAATTACTTTTCTGATTAATTGTTCAGCTCTATGACAAAGACAAGAATTAACACAACATTAGCTCACCCCTAGTGCCGCCCCTGCCAGGGACCTCAAATCCAGACAGAACAGACTTTTTTTATGATTATCTTATGTAATTTAAAAGGGCAGTTCACCCCACAATGAAAAGCTGCAGTCGGAGAAAGGGCAAACAGAAAAATTCTTCCTACATATTATATGCAGTCAGTGATCTGTCTGGTAGTGTGTCTGAGGTCAAGATGACAGTGATGCTACATTATTGTCAGAGACATATGCATTACATTTTAATAATACTTAATACTGTATATTTTATTATGGGAGTGACAATGAAAAATATTAACGTTAGCTTTGATTGAAGATAACTTAATATATTTTTATTTAATGAATTTTTTTTCCACGGCTATCGACACAACCAGGTCCTTTACTAAAATAAATTTGAAATATATTTCCTTTTTATATCTCACAATTATATAACTCATTAAATCTTCACTAAATTTTCAGATGATAATGACTTCTGGACCGAGCAATTCATCATATGTTGCGTGCCATGCACATTTGGCAAATTAAATTGTCTTTAAATATTTACATTAACAATATAATCTCCATTATCAGTGACTGTCATGGATGTCAACTAGCACAAATATGGTTTTGTTTGTCTTCCTTTGAACACCTGTTCTCAGTTTCCTTGTGTTGTACAAACAGACCACAGCTCTGAACAGAGTTGTTTTCAGGTATATCATTTTGTCATATCTTTTCATATTTATATTATTATTTTTCATAACTATTTATGTATCACCTTGCTTCAGCATCAGTAATGTGAAATAGCCTACTGTATGTGGAGGTGAGAAAATATAGCTCAACTTTAGCTTCTTAAATTTAGCTTTGATTATAGATAACTTTTATGTGTTTTTGTTTGATGCATATTTTACAAAAAAACAACTGGGGGATACAGAAAAAGTTACAATCTATGTAAAAAAAAAAATCAATAAAATGGGAGGTTTTCGAAGCTTTTTTTATTGGAGGAGCTTTTTTGAAGTGTTAACAATAATAAATGCATATCAGATGCAAATACTTTTTAGGGTATCTTGCTTTGTGAATGTGCACCAGACAGGTTTCTGAAACTGGGTGCCATGTGCCATTTTTACAGTGGCAGTAGTGATGAAAAGAGTAATTAAAAGGGTGGTTAAGTGTTTTTTTTCTAGGCTTGATTGTGTTCTTGGGGCACAGTTTAACATGTCTTAATGCTTCGTTTTTTTGAAAGCGCTGTATTTTTTATATATTTTACGTTTATTCTACACCTCTGTTTCCACTGTCATATGAACGGCTCGTTTGACTTCCTGCTTCTATGAAGCCACTCCCTCCAAATTACGCAATGTGCTCAGATTGGTTAGCAGGTTGGTAGCTGGCCCAGTGTATCGTGATTCGCTGAAGCGTCCGGAAATGACACGCCCCTTACCATCCGTTGCTTCAGTCAAAATGTAAATAATAGCGTCTATATTGCTGAATCAAACTGAGCCCGAATTAGACCCAGATGAAGAGGGTCAAGCTGCAATCGCGGCTTTTAAAGGATGTTTATGAATGGTATTTCATTTTTTTTTTTTTGTGTGTCAAAGTGTTTAGATATGCTGTCACTGCTGTTTGTTAGCTTTCAATATACAGTTTTATCCTGATTAAAGCTTTACTGTAGCCGAATACATGACTGAGTAGTTGCATTTTTGTAAAGGTAGCTTTTAATTTATAGAATGAACAACTGTTTGTCTATGAACATAGAAGTTCGTTGGTGTTTGTAGAATTTAGCTAACTGGCTAGCGAAGTAAAAACAAGTTGCTCTTTGTATATGTCCTTGATGCAACCAAAAAATAGCAACAGAACTATACGTTTAAAAGACATGTACAAACAATAAAACGTACTTACAGTTTGAAGCCAATAAACAGCAGCTTCTGCTTTTAAAGTGGGGAACTGCTTCATCTTTCAGTAATAGCCTTTGTGCATTTAGTAATAGCCATCCAGCATTGAACTCGTGTAGATTCTGGAAGCGGTCTTCAGCAGCGCATCCAGTGTAGAAAATATCACAGATTATAATGGGTTCTATTATCTTTTGACGCGTTGCGCCGCTCGCGTCCAGTGTACACAACTCTTCCATTTCCACATGCTGCCCGACATGGCCTCGCCCACTTTGTTGCGTGTTTTGCAGGGTTTCTGATGTCACCAACCCATTGTAGTCCAAAACTGGTCGTGTGTGTAGTCATTTAACTTTAACCCTCTGGAGTCTGAGGCTGATTTGGGGCTTGGAGAAGTTTTGACATGCCCTGACATTTGTGCTTTTTTCAGTTGTTCATAAACATATTAATGGAAAAAGTGTCATTACACTGTATTCAGCACAAACTAGGCTACAATAATATGTGAGGAACATGTATGTACATGTTTGTGTTTTTGAAGGAATAACATTTATGCGTGGTTATTGAAAAAACAAAAAACTTAAGTCACTGAAATAAGGCCAAAAAAAGTATAGTAAATCTGTGTTTACAATACTTTAGGGTATTGGAGGTTGTAGACTAGAGTTTTTGCTTCAAAATTATGTAAAAATTATGCTGCCTACTCCTTCATATAAAACAATATATTGATTTAGTTTTTGTATGACACTTTTTGCCAAGAAACACAGTATGCGAGGAGGCGTAAATCACCACTGAAAATGGGCCATTCTCACCTGAGAAGACAAAGAATTGGATAGTAATGAGCTGAAATGACTTGCATATTAATGAGGCATTTCAGTCAGGTAGGCTGTGAAAAAAACCTTCTGTGATGTCTCAAGCTCATCATGATATATGAAACATACAGAAAAATATTATTACAATATAAAGTAATGGTTTTATATTATACTTTAAAATATAATGTATTTCTGTGATGCAAAGAGTCTGAATATAGGCTTTTAGTTTAAAAACAATATTGGATTCTCATATGTTTATGTCAATTTTCTATACAGAGGAGTTATTTTTATTTAATATTCACTGTCATTACTATGAGCGCTGGTGTTTTTAATTCATCCTTGAAGTCGGAGGGCGCTCTCTGTGCATTTTTAGTCCACAAATTCATCTAAAAGAAGAAGAGGCTATTCCATGAATGGAGTTTCCAATTCATACTGCAGCCGGAGGGCGCTAAAGAAACAAAAACTAATCTAAACTTCATCTATAGAAGAAAAGAAAACAGGAACTAACTGCATGTCTTCTAGAGCTCCCTAACCATGACTTTTACATCCAGATAAACACTTTTCAAGACAATAAATACACGATTGAGACGATGAATGCATGTATTGCCTCTGAATTTGCGTCTGAATAGCGCTGGCTCCGTGGGCGTGGCCGCATTAGCGGGTAATGAGCTGAATCAGGGACTTCTGACATGGCTCTCTTTTCATACAGATTACATAAACACAGAAGGTTTGTTTTCGATTTGACTTACATGATTTAAAACCTGACATCTTAACGTTTTTTTAGACATAAGTTTACTTTTTCTGTGATTAGTATTCACTAAGTTACAGTTAATTTTCTGAGAACTATCAGATTGGACTTCGTTCAGAGGGAGAGGAGAAATCACGCATCATGTTAGTTTTCTTTATTTTACAAAAAGCACAACATTTTGTTTTTACTCTGAGTGTATACAAATAAAAGAAGATATTCTATAGTTTCAATTGATATATTACTTATGTCTCTATGACAAAAAATGACGGAGTATTTTAAGTCTGTTTTGCTGCAATGTGAAAAAAAAACCTGCAAAACGCGCCGGCGCGTTTTCAGACCTCAGTGTTAAAAGACAATATCTCCGTTTGCATTGAACTTTCAGTGCTGTAACTTTGCTGATAATGTTTATGCTCAAGCAGCAACATTGCACGTTAACTAAAGTGAAAAAAAAGTGAAATCGCATTTAACCACCCCTTTAATTGTGCCCCTTTTAAGCTCTGTGAAAAAGAAATTACTCTATGACCAAAGCAGAGAAGCATGAAGAGGCTGCGGCGTGCGAGTAGTAGTGTTGGCCGTTCATGGTACAAGATCATTCACAGCTGTATGTCATTTTAGTTAATAATCTGTGTATTTAAGTTCCCGTTTTCCCTGTGTTCATTGTCCGGTCTCATATATTTCTGTGTTGTGCTGCGTTCCTGCCTGTACCTGTTGGATTTCGTTGTGTGTTCCTGCACGAGCAAGGCATTACAGAAGACCGGACCACCCTATGGATGAATGGGTAAAATTCGTTGGCTCAGGAGAGCCATGATTTTTTTTTGTTTACATTTGAGTTCATCCGTCTTGCCGTCACCAGCCAGCTGAACTTTCACCACCCTAACAACCTCCCAGACACCACCGGACTGAACTGGAGGGAAGCTGTGCTGATGTGTCTGGAGAGCATGCAGCCCCGATCCAGAACCCCGCCTAGCCCAGTGCCCAGCCAGAAACCAACGGACGGCGAGGAAGGACAGCAACAACCCACCGCAGATGGAGTGAGCGACGCTACTGTGATGTTAGAGCCCGCGCTTGGAGCGATCAAGCTTGACATTACACTGGAGCCTAAGGTGAACCCATCTGAGGAGAAGTCTGAGTCGGCTGTCCCATCCTGCGGTGAGGGAGTTGAGGGGTTGGACAGAAGCCCCGCCACCCGCCCTTCACTGAGAGTGAGTTTCTGGACTACACAATTCTGGATTTACTGGTCCCACCCAGCCTCCCTCTCCCACCTCCGCTTCTAAATGATTTGGTCAGCCCGTCATCCCAGTCTTCCTCCCAGACCCCAGCCACTTCTGCTGTCCTGCTCAAGCTGTCCCCCGTCAGTCCCGTGGTACCACTGTCATCTCCTCTCAGTGACATGGTTCCATCGCGGGCCTACCATGAGCCACCTTCTTCTGGGCGTGAGGATCCCATGACTCCACCTCCGGCTTCTGTCCTGGTCACTCCACCTCGACCCGTCGCCCTGACTCCTTTACCTACACTCCTTTCTCCCTCGACGTCTGCTGGGACTTTCAAGACTTGCGGGCAGTTTGCTCTCCGGCCCTCCATCACAGCGCACTCCATCACCAGAGTACTGATCACACGCACCTGACACTTATCACCAGCCCAATCAGCAGCACTACTAAAGACACTCACAGTCAATCAGTCATTGTCCGGTCTCTTTAACGAATGCTTACCAACGGACTCCTTACCTGTCTCCTGTGTGTTCCAAGATCCTCCGTGTTCTCCTGTCTTTTGTGAGTGTGTCTGTATATCCTCTGCACAACTTCTGTCCTCGGACATCTATACCTGGAGTGAAGATCAAGTCAAATATTACTGCCTTGATATATTATCTGTCTGAACTATCTCTGCAATCCTTACCTGCTCACTGCTCTGGTTGTCTTCAATAAACATCATAACCTGTACCTGTGTCTCCAACCTCCTCTGTACCTAACAATAATAATGAGAAACTTTCTTATAATAATGACTTAGTATCTCATAATAATAAGAAACTTTCTCGTAATAATGAGTTAACATCTCATAATAACGAGAAACCTTCTCATAATAATGACTTAACATCTCATAATAACGAGAAACTTTCTCGTAATAACTAGTATCTCATAATAACGAGAACTTTCTCGTAATAATGACTTAACATCTCATATTACTGAGAAACTTTCTCGTAAATGAAACATCTCATAATAACGAGAAACTTTCTCGTCTCATCTTTCTCGTAATAATGAGTTAACATCTCATAATAATGAGAAACGTTCTCGTAATAATGACTTAACATCTCATAATAACGAGAAACCTTCTCATAATAATGACTTAACATCTCATAATAACGAGAAACTTTCTCGTAATAACGACCTAGTATCTCATAATAACGAGAAACTTTCTCGTAATAATGACTTAACATCTCATATTACTGAGAAACTTTCTCGTAATAATGAGTTAACATCTCATAATAACGAGAAACTTTCTCGTAATAAGGACTTAGTATCTCATAATAATGAGAAACTTTCTCGTAATAATGAGTTAACATCTCATAATAATGAGAAACGTTCTCGTAATAATGACTTAACATCTCATAATAACGAGAAACTTTCTTGTATTAATGAGTTAACATCTCATAATAACGAGAAATAAATGAGTAATAATGAAAACTTTCTCGTAATATGAAACATCTCATAATAATGACTTAGTATCTCATAATAATGAGAAACTTTATCGTAATAATGACTTAGTTTCTCATAAGAACGAGAAACTTTACCGTAATAATGAGAAACATCTACGCATGCGCAAAGCAGCGGAGCAGTGACACGCTAGCGTCATCCGCTAGTCAAATGCGAGAACTCCGCAAACATGGTACGTTCTGCAAAAGTGTAATCTATAATATCATTAAATAAATGACATTATTGATAAATTATCAGTAGCCTATATGAGATGGGATATAGTCGTTTATTCATTTGTATTTTTGTGTATGAACAAGCAGAAACATAGAGTGGTGATCCATGGATTTCAATCAGATAGAGGAGATAAGATTTGCGAAGCTCCCCCTACAGTTTCCTTCAGTGAATCACACTGTCGTAAATACTCCAAGCGCAGCTCTGGACTACAACGACTACAACGTTCACCAGCGCAGTAGTTTTGCAAATACAGTACAAGAAATCTCGATGGAGGTGGGTAATTTTTGAAACTTTCTCAATATAATGAGATGTTAAATCATAATTATCAGAAAGTTTCTCATTATTATGACTTACAGAATTATATATTTTTATTTTATATATATATATATATATATATATATATATATATATATATTATATGTGTTATGTTATATGTATATATTTCTGTTATATAGTTATATATTTCTGCATCTGCTATCAAGATAGATGCAGAAAAATGCCTAGATATTAAGTCACACTACAATACAAGATTAGTTGTCAAATAATAATTAATATAAAATATATATAATAATTATATACTATATTAATATAATAATTAATAATATTAATTAATATTAATATATATATACAGTGCCCTCCACAATTATTGGCACCCTTAGTAAATATAAGCAAAGGCAGCTGTAAAAATAAATCTGCATTGTTTATCTTTTTGATCTTTCATTAAAAAAATTCACAAAATTCTAACCTTTCATCGAAGTAAAAAAATTGAAAGTGGGGGGACTCACATTATGAAATAAATGTTTTTCTCCAATACATGTTGGCCACAATTATTGGCACCCCTAGAAATTCTTATGAGTAAAATATCTCTGAAGTATATTTCCATTCATATTTACATTTTTTAACACACCAGGGTGACTAGGAGAATGAAATTGTCCAGCCATGACTTCCTGTTTCACAGGAGTACAAATATGTGTAAACACAAAGGCCAAATTCCCTTAATCATCCATCACAATGAGTAAAACCAAAGAATATAGTTCTGATGTGCAGCAAAAGATTGTTGAGCTTCACAGAATAGAGAGGGGCTATAAGAAAAAAGCTAATGCATTGAAAATCCCCATTTCCACTATCAGGGCAATAATTAAGAAGTTCCAATCAACTAAAGATGTTACAAATCTGCCTGGAAGAGGGCGTAATTGTCCTAATGCACAGTGAGGAAGAAAATTTGAGTGTCCAAAGATTCTCCAAGGATCACAGCTGGAGAATTGCAGAGATTAGTTGAGTCTTGAGTTTCAGAAAGCCTTAAAAAAATTATCAAACATAACCTACATACCCACAAGCTGTTCTGGAGGGTTTCATGAAAAATCCTCTGCTCTCATCCAGAAACAATCTCCAGCATATTCAGTTGTCAGACAAGACTGGATCTTCAAACGGGACCGGCGTCTATGAAGGCTTCTATGATGAAACTAAAAAAAAAACATTTTTTTGGCAGCAAACCCACCAGATGGGTTTGGTGCACACATGGATAAAAAGTACCCCACGACCATGGTTAAATATACTGCTGGATCTTTAATGTTGTGGGCCTATTTTTCTGCTGGAGGTCCTGGACATCTTGTTCAGATACATGGTATTTTGGATTCTAACAAATACCAAAAGATAAAAAATCTAAACCTGACCTTCTGCTAGAAATCCAATAATGGGCTGTGGTTGGATCTTCCATCAGAACAATGATCCAAAACAAACATCAAAACCAACACAAAAATGTGTCACTGAGCACAAAATGAAGCTTCTGCCATGGTTGTCCCAGTTCCCTGACCTGAACCCTAAAGAAAATGAGTGGAGTGAACTGAAGAGAAGAAGCACCATCATAAGCTGGAATCTGAAGGATCTGGAGAGATTCTGCATGAAGGAATGGTCTCTGATCTCTTGTCAGGTGTTCTCCAAACTCATCAGGCATTATAGGTGAAGACTCAGAGCTGTTATCTTGGGAAAAGGAGGTTGCAAAAAGTTTTGAGTAAAAGGGTGCCAATAATTGTGGCCAATGTGTTTTGGAGAAAAACATTTATTTCATGTAATCTTTTCCTTCAATGAAAGGTTACAATTTTGTGAATTTTTTGAAAGAAAGATCAAAAGGATAAACAATGCAGATTTATTTTCACAGCCCACTTTGCTCATAATTACTAAGGGTGCCAATAATTGCGGAGGGCACTGTATATAGTGTGTGTATGTGGGTAAAAAAAACAATATCTTCTTTAATGTTCAGCAGAAGAAAGTCATATTTGGAACAACATGAGGGTGAGTAAATGATGACAGAATTTAAGTGTTAATGTAGGTGAATGTTAAAGTGTAAGACATGTTTTACTTAATTTAGTGATCTAATTTTTTTTGTGTAATCACCTTAAAATGTGTTTGTTATAGATTAATAATATAAGATAATATAAGTTCCTCTAACTCAAAAAATGCAATTTTTGACAACAAAGCAGCTTTACAGTGAAAGAGGGAACATCATTTTGGCTGTAAAGCAACTCTAGAAGAAAATAGTGTCATAGTGTCCAGCAGATCAAAAACATTGTCGAATATCAAGTGTCCCCAACTAAGCAAGCCAGAGGCAACAGCAGCAAGGAACCCAAACTCCAACAGGTGACAAAATAGAGAGAAAAAAGAACCTTGGGAGAAACCAGGCTTAGTCGGGGGGCCAGTTCTCTTCTGGCCAACAAACGAACAGTCCATGATTATGATTCAGGCAGCATTACAGTTCAGAAGTCAGTTTGGGATTGGAACAGTCAAAATATTGAATCCAGTGCCATCTGGTAGAAAAGTGGATTCATCACACTGGTATGGAGATGGGTTTGTTGAGGATCTGTGCCACTGGATGTCGTGCTGATGTGGCCTTCGCAGGGGATGGTCTAGTTGACATGATCTCTGCTAACATTTCTGGATGTGTTGTGTCGCCTGACTACGATAAACCTTGGGATAAACAGAGATGTAGGAAACTCAGAAGCAAAGACCAGGAGACCTGGATGTATCTTCAGTCATCAAGTCCAACTCAGGCAGTGATATACTGTAGTTTATATACATTTAAGGGGGCAGTGCTTAGAGACAAAGCAGCGGGGAGATGACCTTAAACAAAGCATGCAAATGAAGTATTCAGGTACAGGAACCTGCCCCAGACTCTAGTGTCACCAGTCCTAATCCAATCTGCATAACTTTTCAAAGAATAGGACAGCGGCTCCATGAGCCTTTAATGACAATAGGTGAGAGTCTCAGTAATCTGGCCCATTCGACTTACAATAAAAAAAAACAGGAACTGGCAGAAAACTCTTGCTGGAAATTGCTTAACAGAATCATTCATCTGATGTCATCATCTTGAACTTATAATTCTAAATACATTGTCCTTTACCTTAGTATTGCATGTGATGTTATGTCAGAACATAGGATCAGCAGATCTTAAACAGATTCTTAAATTTGTAATCCCACAGAGACTAATATTATTGTAGATGGCATTCTCCTTTTGATGTAACGAGTACATCGTGTGTTGAAGGAAGTGTTCCCAGTTCCGGCTGACCTAATTTATGCAGCCTAACAATCCTTTAATGGATTTGAATATTTAAATTAATAATGTGTTATGTGTATGCCAGGTTAAAGAGATGTGTTTTAGTCTAGATTTAAACTGACAGAGTGTGTCTGCATCCCGAACAATGCTAGGAAGGTTGTTCCAGAGTTTAGGTGCCAAATAGGGGAAAGATCTACCACCTTCGGTTGATTTTGATATTCTAGGTATTATCAGCTGGCCTGAATTCTGAGATCGCAATAAACGTGAAGGACTATAATGCTTTAAGAGCTCGCTTAGGTACTGGGGAGCTAAACCATTTAGTGCTTTGTAATTAGCATGATTTTTAAATGTATAAAATGTTTAATAGGGAGCCAATGCAGAACTGGGCTAATATGGTCATACTTCCTGGTTCTAGTAAGAACTCTAGCTGCTGCACTTCGGACCAGCTGTATTTTTTTTAACAGGCGAGCAGAACAACCACCCAGTAGAGCGTTACAGTAATCTAGCCTTGAGGTCATGAACGCATGAACTAACTGTTCTGCATTCTTCATTGAGAGCATATGTCGTAATATATATTTTTAAGATGAAATGCTGTTTTACAAATGCTTTAAATGTGGCTTTCAAATGAAAGATTGGTATCAAAGAGCACATCCAGGTTCCTAACTGACGACGAAGACTTAACAGAGCAGTAGTTAACAGAGCAGACAAAGTAGCCTACAGTTGGCCTACATCCGCAGGCTGTAGCCACAAGTGTGCTGTTGTTATGCACGGATGTTGTGCATCTCGTCCTGATCAAACGTTCAACTTTCAAAGATCAACATAGGTGCTCCTGACACTGTATTCTGCTGTATTTGATTATGAGTCAGTATTTGCATAATCTACTTTTTATTTAATTTTGTCATCACATTTGATGGGTTTAAAAGTAGTAAAGTGAAAAAAAAAGTACAACAAAGTGAAAAATAATTAAATTGTTGTTCTTTCTTCCTAAATCAGACATTAGAATGAATAGAAATACATAATTATTAAACAGGCACCGTTCACAGTTTATACAGAAGAAAATGATTATGATTAATATTACGCTATTATAATAAATATTTAATTAACATAACATTTGTTCTACCAGCTTATCTAACATCATTCTGCAAAATTTGCTTTTTATGTGTACAAAAGTCCACATATCAAACAATTACACGTCATCCTCATGACTTTAAGATACACACTTGACATTAGTTAAAGTATAAAAGCAGGGCTCTTTCTGGAACTTCACAAAATCTTCCACTGAGATTCTGAAGGCAACAACCAAACCAAGGTGAGATTTTGGAACAAAAACCTACTGAATAACATTTCTAAAATATCTTTGTTGACTTGATTGAGAATCCACAGTGTGCAGCATGAGTGCAGACGTTTAACTTTTACTGCTTATTAATTTTTAGGTTCATTTCAGGTTCATCATGGCAATGCTGACAAGTCTAATGCTTCTTTTCATCATCTTCTCCATGGGGAATGCAGAAGGTAACCAAAATATTTAATTGTAAAAACTCTTGCTATTCCATTTTAAAAGCATTTTGGAAATATACAGTGTTCCATTTACTAATATTTACATGATTAATGAGGGATTTACAGTGTCAAAGTACAGATAATATAGACACATAATCACACAAACATAATATAAGCTAGATAAAATAATAATGAAAAAATTAAAACATTCTTCACTGTGAATATTACAAAAAAAGTCCTAACATTTATGTACTGGATGCAGTTAATTTAGTCATGAAATGCCCCGCTGGATGGTCAAATTTTGGACTCCGGTGCTTCAAGTTCTTCCCTCAGTCGGTTAACTGGATCACAGCAGAGGTAATGTGTTAGTTACCACAAGGTGATTTGGTCACACTTTACATTAAATAAATAAATATATAAGGTACAGTGTACTTATTGTGTTGATGTTGTATTGCAAACCACTTTCGCTGCCATTGAGGTGGGGTACAGGTAAGGTTAGGGACAGTTTTGGTGCTGTGGTTAGGTTTAAGGGTGGGTTAAGGTGTAAGGGAAGTTCAACAGTGTAATCATTGATCTAATTACAAAAATTATTACAGCTGTAATTGCATGCAGGTATTTTTTAAAATGTAAGCGCAATGTAAAAGCATGTATGTAAACTATAAGTGCAATGAATGAAATGATTAGTTTAAATGTTAGTACAGTAGTAGTTAGATACTTAATATAAAGTGGGAATGGATTTTTTTTTTAAATTAATTTTTAAAGTAAACTGTTCTTTTCTGCAAATAAATAATACAGAAAACTGATACTGCAGCAAATAACAGATCAGAGCATAATTTGTTTGAAAACGACTCAAATGTCACTTATACTTTATGGTAAAAAGATTAGATTTTGTTTTGACAAAAAAAAAAAAATCTGTCTCCTCAGAGAAACTGCCAAAGTCTTGGTGCGCATCTCGCATCTGCGCATAATAAACTGGAAAATGAATTTCTGCTGGGTCTGTTGCCTTCTCCTTCCACACTAACTTGGATTGGTGCTCATGATGGAGAACAAGTAAGTTAAATTGTGTCCTAAAGAGACCTATTTGTTTGTCTAGACTGAAATTTCTGCTTTAAACAGTGAATGCAATGTTTCTAATGAAGATGGTTTAAAACTTAATTAGCTTCTTTCTGAGTACAGTAGTGCACTCTTATAATCATGTCTTTGCTCTTTAGGATGGAGAGTGGTTGTGGACTGATGGAACTGTGAATGACTATACCAACTGGTGCCCTGTAGAACCAAACAATTATCGTGGTCCAGAGAACTGTGTGGAGATCAACTGGGACGGTGAGAATGCAGTCTGGTTTTTGAATACTTTCAAATTACAATTTACAATATATAATTTCATATCACTCAGTGACATGTTGTGGCTCATTTTTATTTCACAGTGCCTTAGGTTAAACATTATTTTATTTTGATTCTAACACCACTTTAATGATCACAATAACCTATTTCATTTTTCCACCCTACAGGTAAGCGCTGCTGGAACGATGCAGCCTGTTCAGTCCAACTGAAATATATTTGTGTTACAGACCTGTGAGATCATATGCAGTCAAGCTGCTCCACAGTTACTTTGATTGTACACTTTCTGATCTTATCTTTACCAAAAAATGTTGTTCTGAAATTAAACATCATTTAAATCTTTTATGTCTTCTTCTGTACCTCTTCTACAATTTAATCATCTTTAATGCATTCTCTGAAACACTCCTCTAATCAATAAAAGCATTGATAAAACAAATCATGTGCATTGTGGACAATCAAATTCATGAATAAAATAGAAGTATATTGTGTAGAAAGTTTTAATCATCAACAACAAGAGAGAGTGAGAGTGTGTATGTGTGTGTGTTTTACAAATATTAGAGTATACAAGAAAATACATAAATGTAACAAAGAGTTGCACATAAGGGGGCTTATTGTAGATCTCATAAAGTATTGACACATTTTCAAATTTTCAAAGTTTTAACTGCTTTTTGCT